>JAVQJD010019438.1:0-11767 GCA_036023655.1 Nannoperca australis
GAATATGCTATACTTATATAAACAATTTGTCATTTAAGTGCTGTTGTATTCCTGGAACAAATGAGTCTTTAGTCTTTTCTTGAAAGTGGTCAGACAGGTTGTTTCTCTGACGGATGTGGGGAGCTGGTTCCTTACTTGATATATCACTATTAGTAATATTTTATTCAGCTTATCGCTGTCTCGTCTGTCTGAACTAGTCTGTGCTTTTGCTTTTTTTTTAATATATATTTACCCAGCATGAATTGGTTGTTGGTAAATCTGACAAGTATCATAGAAACGACGTCCATACAAACGATTCTGCATCTCACTATTCACATTCAGTGCCGACACAGGAAGAAGTGTGCCCTATATGTAGCTATGATTTTTCCTCAACTTCATTGTTTCCATAGCTTAAACCTAACCATAGCTGAACCATATTTTATATGCCTTAACCACAACCTACTCTAATCTCAACCATACCATAGTTTCAATGTGCAGATATTGTAGAGAAACAGACTTTTTAAAACAATGGCATTGGATATAAACATTTCTTGGTCATTTAACATGATCCTTGGTTTTGCAGAATCAGCAAATGATTGGCCATACTGTGAGGACACAAAAAGCAATCCCATAAATTACAGCAATAAAAGTGTAAGAGAGCAGTATTCTGGATTTACATATGTTTACCCTCCGCTCGAACGGTGCTCCTAATTTGTTTTTATCATATTCTATTCTTTAAGCCTTTCTTCCAGTGTCCTTTGTTTTTCAGGCTTTCTTTCCCTTTTTATCTCGCCTTTGTTTTTCGTAATTGTCCTGCTGTTAACTTACTCACACTTAAATAGGGACCTGTTATTTATTTTGTATGCTTTCTGCTTTCCAGTCTGATGTCAAACCATGACTTTAAACAATAAATTGTTGATTTAAAAAATAAAAAACATGAGCAAAGTGCATTTGAACCCTCAAAATTCTTGTTTGGAGCATGAAATTGCACACGGAGCAATCACACGGAGCTATTTAGATACAGAACAAATAAGCATCCCATTTAAAACTGTCAAAAGAGAAAAATGTCTTTAATTTCATTTGCATGATATTGTCATAGTTGGACTGTGTGTGAGAGAGAGAGACAGAAAGAGAGGGAGAGAAAGCAGTACAGGCAAAGGGAAAGCAGGTGAGAAAAAATGTTACCAAACCTTTTCCTCTCCAAGAACATGATTATTTTTTGAGGGTGGGGATTCGAAATGGAAGAGCTGTGCAGGCACTGGGCCATGAAATTTTCATTTGCTCCTGAAGTTTTTTTTTTTTTTTCTCGAAGGTTTCATCATGCAGAATGTATCATGCTCACAAACCAAGTCGCATCACAATAACACCAACATCCGTACTTGCCTACTCATCCACAAATACCTTTCAAGTAGTCCAGGCTGCAGTCCTCATACAAGACCTCAGATGAATGCACCATATGAAACATAAACTCATTTGAACGTTATTTTTGACTTCTTTGTCATGGTTGTTTTTCCACCATTCCTCCCCTCCTCTTTATGTCCTGCTAATAAAAATCTTTATTTTCAAGGTTTCTGCTTTAGCAGTCTGGTACCTTCTTTTCACCATCAAAGAGGTATGGCTTCTTTATCCCTGCTTTTATAATATTGTCTGCCTCTTCATTTGTTTTTAATCATGTTGTTTAAAGAAGGCCAGTCTTAACCCACTTTTTCTTACAAAATGTTTCACACTAGTTTTACTAAACCACAGCCACTGAGGCTTTGGAAAAAAAAGGTGTTCTTTCATTCATAATTCTTTTCTTTGCACATCTTTGATCTTGTGATAGTGCATGGAGGATGGGTTGGCCTTGGCGATGAGTACTCTGTTGGCTACCTGCAAAAAGTAGGGTACTGTATCTGCGGTAATGAAGCGATAATTAGACTGCAATCGACTGTAATCTGAAGCTGAATTTTTCCTAAAGCAAAGACTCCACCAAAGGACACTACAACATGGTAATGAGGATATAGAGCATTGTGTTGCCATGTGTGCATATGCAAGTGTGCATCCATCCAAGCAACCGTAACATGATACATGTATTAAAAACAAAGGTAGGTAAGTAGGGAAGCTTCTCATATTGCAGCCCTCTTGCAAGTGTACCCCCCAAAGACTGTCACTGTCAATTGAAAATACCTATGTACGTAGTACTCATGTTTAATATATTAGTGGCTTGAAAGATACCTATGTCATCCTATCCAGATAAAGGTTTTGGATATTGTTGGGCTATGTTTGACAAGCCTGGATCTGGGCAACGGTGCCCTTGTACAGTCAGGAGGAGAACTGGAGGGTGTGTTCCAACTACTGTAGAATCGCACTGCTCAGCTTCCATGGGAAGACCTAATGTACAACAGGGACCTAGAAGAAGGACGACTGTGAATTTGATGGAACAGTGGTCCAGCTTTTTTACTATCTCACCCATAACCAAGGTGTCATGGGAATGTGTTATTCCAGTCTTTACTTGTTCTGTAGATCTGCAGAATGCCAACAACTATGGGTCACCTAATTATTGTGATCCAAATGGAGTGTGTCAGCCATTTTGGCAAGAGATGGCAGCGAGGATGGTCAGTCTAATTCCTGGTCATACTGTGTCATGGCTGTAAAAACAGAGTTAAGTGATACAGCAAAGCAATTTTCCTTCCTGTTTTTATCTATGGTCATGAACCTTTTAGTGATCAACAGCAGAATGTGCAGCTTAGATTACATTTTTCTACAAGGTGGCTGTCCCCACTCTCATTGTTCTGCAGTCACCGATTGGGGATTGCTTGGAGCTGGGGATTCTTCACAGTGAAAAAATGTAGTTGGGGTAGTTTGCGCACTAGTAGAAACGTTTCCTAGTTACTGTCTTTTGGAAATGTTCTGAGCACAATGGAGGAGATCAAAGGGTAGCTGGAATGAAGTTGCTTGAAGCTCAAGAAATTTTCTGGGGAAAAAAGCATTTGGCCTGTTCCTTCCTGGCACCTCGGTTGTGATCAGAATAAGTACCTTAAAAATAGATATGTTGGATGGATAAGTAAGTAGAGCTAGGTAATTAAGAATGGCTACAGACTAAACATCACTGGCATGAATATTCTGTCTTAGTCATTTTAATTCTACACTAATGTGACATGGCAGACATTTTGCAAACACTAGCCTTTCTGAGATACCAAGAACAAATTTGTGTAAGTGTCAGGCAAAAATCCTCATAAAGGATTTTAAATAATTGTGGTAGCATAATATTTGGGGTTACTCTCTTATTTTTGAGAGAAAGTCATTTTACAAGTAGCAATTTAGGGTGTCACAAATTAAATAAACAATTTCTTGTTTTTTTGGTGTTCCTTTGCAGATGTTGAGAACATCTGATTAATCACATACAATATTCCTTCCCGATTTTAAATGACTTTGCACAACTCACATTATCACTAATTAAATTATTACTTTCAAGAAACTAGAAAACTTGATTAAATGGGTGGAAAAACGTTAACCCACAATTTACATTATTATTAACAAGAAACTTGGTCCTCTGATATAATCATGTTTGGCACATTCAGCAGGGGTTAATGTATCATTGGAAGATGGTGCAAATGAGAGGGAAAATTACATTTGTCATCAGGCAGGAGTCAAAGCAGAGAAAAACACTTTCATTAACCCAATTACCATCTGAGGCCAATATTACAATGGTGAAGTTCACTCATTAAGTCATTGCCAACATATTTTGATTACTTATCCTGTCTCTTTTCTCTCCTTATCTCTCTCTCTTCTGCTTTCTTATTTTCAATCTCTCCCTCTCTCTCCCTCTCTCAGAGAAAATGCATCTTATTATGCAAAGGCCAAGCTGTAGAATTAGCAAGGTAATAGATGTGATCCGCTTGCTAACCTCAGCCAGCAGCCATGCACAGAATATAAAAGAGGGTCTTACACACAAGTGAGCTGCATATTGCTGCGTAGGCCTTGTCATCACTCTGCCAAGAGCATGGGTGTGTGAGGGATATGTGTCCCAACATCTGCTGCCATAGGCTGAAGTGCGAGCAAGTGTCATCTCTTACTAGTGTTAGGGCATACCTGGCATGTTTGTGGGTGTGCATGTGTCTCAATATGTTAACCTATACCCATACACATTGTTTTGCTCTGGACCATTGAATGTGTGCAATCTTTAAATCCTTCATCCCTGAGTCTAACCCTAAATCCAACTTCCAATTGCCCAAAAATAAGTCTGAACTGATAAAATGATTTTCTTCATTTTTCAGTTCATATAAGGTCATTCACTAATATAAGGACAAAAATGCAGGAATACAAACACATGGAGTAAGTAACATTCAGACAGAATGAAAGTCAGTTGCTTTGCCTATCACTGGCTGCAGTGGCAGCTGTGTGGGCTGACAGGGGCTCTTACCCAGCCGGAATGACATTGCTCCTTTCAGTCGCATATCAAATTCAAGGCTAGATTCTGATCAGCTGAGGGCTTGTACTCAATCTGCATAAAAGGCATTTCAAGCCATCGCAATGTGACTTTCAGTGTGTGTGTGTGTGTGTGTGTGTGTGTGTGTGTGCATGTGCATGGCACGGTGTGTGTAATGCTGGTGAGCGTGTGAATGTGCATCTCTGTAAGGCTGAAATGTTGGGTGTGTATATGTGTTTGCATGTGTCTGTGTCTGCTCGTGCGTGTGTTCCAAAACTGCTGATTTGCACGCTCGAAGGGAGCAGATTTTCATATATTTAAGGGCAGGCACGCTGCTAAGCTATGACAGGCTGAGGGCACTGATGCATTAGAAAAGCCTGTGTAAACCATAAGCTGATGGATAGTGAGAACACACACAACTCACAGCTGCATTACACTCACCCCCTGTGTCCTGTCTTTACCTATCTTTTTCTTCTAGGTTTCTCTTTTGTCTGTATCTATCTAGTCATCTGTCTGTCCAAGCATCCGGCTCGAGCAAGTCATTCAAGTCTCAAAGACTGAAAAAGTGAAAATGCTTTCCACCTCCACTCTAGCTTCTTCTTCTCTTTGTCTTTTACCCTGTAAAATGACTTAAAATACACACTTGGTGTTCTTTTCTTCTTCCTTGGCCTTCAGAGAAAGTTTCGGAATCAGCTGAATAATGCATGGAGCAAAAACAGTAAGCTATCAGAAAGAAAGGAAGGCATGTCAAGAGAGATCAGGGGCCTCTTCCTCCATGTTCAATGCCATGGGCCCTTTCACCTTTTCTGAGCCATTTCAAAGCCAAGACAATGTGTGAGCTAATGATGAGCTTAATATTATTAATGATACAACTCCTTGGAATTGTGACAGAATGGGCGAATTTAGGAAAATAAGGGAACAGGAAATGTTCCCTATGAAATGAGGGAGAAAAAGAAATAATAGTGGAGAAAAAGAAAGAGGGTGGAGAATTTATATCTAGAGAGCACTGAAGCTCTGGATTGTTATCTGCCGTCTGTGGAAGGATGGAGGGGCAGACAGAAAGGGAGACTTCCTGCATGAGGTTTTGAACACCCATTGTTGGTTTGGAGCAAGCAAGTCAGAAAGATAAAGAGAAGGAGGGAAAGAGAGATGGACAAATGCAGAATGTAAGAAATGTCAGCTCTCAAGAGAATACGTGGCCTTGGCAACTCCTGAGCAATGCAGAACTCATGTTTATAGTTTTACGACAAAACAAACTCATAGTAACAATGAAGTACTTCCAATAACAAATAAACCAATGACTTACAAGTGACTCAAAACTGCATGGGTCTGCATAATGGGAGGGATGATTTTAACTGGGTTCAACTGTTCTTGCAAACCTTTCACATCACAGGTTGTTGTTTGTATTCAAATATTGCCGGAGGGAGCTTGTGATGTGTCACTATCTAGCAGTTAGCAGTGTGTACAGACTAAACCACCCATCGTTGCAGCAGGATCTTATTATGGGAACTTTTATACAGTTCTTGAAAGTCATCAAAAATGCTGTTCTGTAGACAGGCGTACTTGGCTGTGCAGTCATCAGCTGCTCCAACATCAAATGTCATGTCTGGACAAAAAAACTGAAAGAAATATCCAGAGCCTCTGCTCCATGAAGTCCTTTTTAGCCTCCCTGGCAGTGTGGCTCTAGGGATGGCAAGGTCAGTCAATCAGCTGGTCGGCTCAACACTTTGGCCCAGACTGAAATATCTCAACAACTATTTGATGGATTGCCATGCAATTTTGTACAGACATTCATGGCTCCCAGAGGATGAAGCCTGCTGACTTTAGTGGACCTCTGACTTTTCTTCTAGCAGCACCATGAGGTTCACATTTGTGGTTTTGAGTGAAATGTGTCAAAAACTATTACAACCCAGGATGGCTTGTATTACATTTGGTGATCCCTTAACGTCCATGGCATTACATCAACATTATATCTGCTTCATGTTAGCATATCAGCATTAGATGTAACTATTTAGCTCAAAGCTCCACTGTGCCTACAGTGGGTACAAGCCTTACAGAGCCACTACCGTGTCTTATTATTTTAAATCCTTATGCTGTATCTTAACAATTTCCCTTCTGGGATTAATAAAGTATTTCTGATTCTGATTCTGATTCTGATTAAACCAACCTCCCTCTGTGTATTTAACGGCGGCAAAGAGGAGAATTCCACTATTACTATAATGTTATTCAAGTTTCTAAGTTTCATATTTCATCTGAATATAGATTTGGAAAATATTGATTGCAAATGTGTTGATTTGTAATCGGGAGGTAACTAGCTTGTAATGCTTCTGCACTTTCACATCTATCCAGTTGAGGTAGAACAAATTGGTACATTACTGTTTTATTGTTTCCCACAGCCTGCATTTTAAACAGTTAGATTAGTTTTTTTAGACTGAATAACATCCATAATCCCATGGACTACTACCTTAATCCGTCAGAGGGGTGGACGTTGAAACATTCAGGTGTACTGTGACACTACAGAGTTCAACACACAAATCAGTTAGTTGATTAGTCTATATATGGTTGTAATGCAGTGCAGATGAATATATGTCTGCACTTAAGGTACTGAAGTATCACTTAGTGAGCCATTGATGGAGAGTGGATTATGATTTTGCTCTCTTTACATGACCCTGTTTTCCCCTAAAGCAGGGCATTGTCCTTGTCCTCCCTCCCATCTTTCTGTAGCACCACAAAAAAACTTGGCCCGACCTGCAGGCAATTGTACAGCAAAGGCCATGAAACCATCCATCTATATCCATTCTCTCTCTCCCTCTCTCCCTAAATATGTGACAGAGGTCACCTTGAAGCCAGACACTTTCTAAATGTACAGCAGAAGAGGTAGACACACACACACCCAAGCAGTCAACCCTCGTTCTGCCCTTGTCCATCCCTAACCCTTCCTCTCACTTTGTATCCTCAGATATCCTTTCCTCTCATCCTGTCTCTGACCCCCTCTGTCACTTTTTTTCACTTAAACCTCCTCTTTGCTCATCTCACTTCTACCTGCCTCTAGAGCCAAACCGAAAATGTCATACAGAAAACACTGGGAATTACCCTCAGAGCACAAACTACAACTACCACAACTAGTACTTCTTTTGTTACTTCTACAACTGCTACCATTACTGCTACTGCCACAGCAAGTACTGCTGGTGCTTCTATGACTACTTTGTATCTAATGTATCATTATCATTTGACCAGCTTGCTGTGGCTATTTCTTCTTTCATCATTTAAGTGATTCACTAACCAAATAGCTCTTATGAGTAAACCACCGCTAACAAAGCACTGATATTAACAAATATATTGCATTTCCTATTTGTGCTTCACAATAAAAGCCTGACCATAGTTCAGCTGTGGAAAACTTTTAATGTGAAGCAGCAGGGGTGAAAGCTTTGACATGGCTGTAGGAAGGCAATCAGGAGACACTGAGGCAAATATCTGTTAGATGAAATTACAAAGTACAGAGATTCACTTAGAAGCTACAAAGCTACTGAGAGCTTCACATAGCAAACGGCCTGTTTGTCTCTAGTCAGCAGCGTGACTATTCGTGTGAAGCCACTGGTTAAGCACAAGACACTGAGGGAGGAGACTAGAGCTGAATCCATAAATTAATTAGTAAATCAACAGAAGATTTATAGTCAACTAATCTGAAAAATCTATTACTCTAATTTAATCAATTAGCAATCAGAAGTCCAAACATTATCTGGTTGTAGCTTCTCAAATGTGAGGATTTGTTGCTTTTTTCAGTTTTACATAACTGTAAATTGAATACCTGATATAATGAGTTTTGGAGACTAAACTGCAATCTTTCGTGCTGTATTCACATATCAATAAGCCATTCTACACATACGTTTGGTTGGTGCCCTCGTATCTGACTCTGGTGTTCTCCTGACAGTCTACCACTGCTATATACAGTACTACTATATACTACAGTACTACTATACATATATATTATATTATTATTATTATTATTATTATTATTATTATTCGTAATATATTATAATTATTAAAGAAAATTATGTATTAGCAATAGTAGATTTGCAGTTTGGTACATGATACTATAGAAGGCTTATTGTTGCTGCATTTAATTTCTTGTCAGTATTTTTTCACTATTGTTCTAAGTCAGATCAAACATGCTCTATTACTGCAATAATTGTGTCTTTGACCTCTTGATTAATTGGTCGATTTTGTCACAAAGAAAAGGACTGCAAACACAGCAAGTCTTCAAAGGTCATGTATGCACCCATGCAAGCTCTCTCTCTCTCTCTCTCTCTCTCTCTCTCTCTCTCTCTCTCTCTCTCTCTCTCTCACACACACACACATACACACACACCCCTGGATCTTCCTGAGAAGGACAGATAACCTTATTCAGCACCAGTTAACAGGCGATGTGTGAAGACATTTAGAGCAGCACATTTAACATCCCCACCTTGTCTCTCACCCTATCCAGAGTTGTTTATCTTCCGCCCTTGATAAAGTGAAGGGCCCATTGTCTGTGTGTGTGCACACACACGTTGTGTGCGTGTGTGTCATGAACAATCAGTTGAAACATTTCCCACAGTTCCAAAACAGATCAATTGACCTTCCACAGACATGTGAACAATGAAGAGTGATGGACGAAATGGGAAAGAGGATCAGTACTGTGAAACTGTGAACTGTGGAGGGAACCATAGGAAAAGGGAGGAGAGGATCATGGAGCCGAAAAGATGACAGGTAAGGCTGTCTAAACGCACTGTTGGGGTAAAATCTGCATGAGGGCTTAACACTTGTGAGTCATCATGGTAATTTATAACCATTTTACCATTTACGTTAAAGTCATGCTGTAGAAATACGCGCTTATCTTTCATTTGGACTGCTGTTGCCTCTCTGGAAACCTGGACACTTTATCTGTGTTTTAAGCTTCTTGGTCAGTTGTGGGATTAAAGTTTAAATAGCTTGGACTTCAAGGTGTAAAATCCTCCCAGCTCCCAAGGAAGCCCTGACAGGAAGATTGACATCATCACGATTATTAGAACAAGACTTAAACCTGCAATAACTGATTTTATCAGCAGAAGAATGGCAAACATGATAGCAAAGTATTGCTTATTCAAACATCCAGCAGATACTGAGCAACATTATCATTAATTTGGAGTTGTGCTTCTTGCCACCTGCAAATAAATGAATATTATTCACTCTCTTTTAGGTCTGTTTGTAGTCTCTCTCTGTATAAACTCCTGAGGGAAATATCTGGTTCTTTAGCTGCTTGTTGCTAACTTAAGCATTTTGGTGCTGAGCAGATGGTGTACAGCGGTTTTTGTAGAGCTTTTTAGCTGGAAACAGCTGCCTGCTTCAGCCTGAAAATAACACTATGAGACCTGCCAATTGTGTGTGTAAAAATTATGGCTTAAGCCAAATCTTGTAGACTTATTTTTAAAAAGAGAGTAAGTCAGTGGAGATGAAAACAAACTAGTGAAGAAGACAGGGGAGAGTAGAAAGGGTGAAAGAGGAATATGAACCAAAACAAACCAGTGGCAGTCTCCAGAAAAGAGCATTTTTCAAACAAACCCAGAGGACAGTCAGATCTCTCTGTGCCCTCGCTGGAATCCCTCTAAATCTTTCCCAAATCCGACCTTAAAAGAAACTGTGAGGAATGGTGGGAGTGTATGAGCTATAACCATCTTATTTTGCCCGCTACCACTCAATCCCTACAGTATACAGGCCATGTGCTACCGGAGCTGCTGACTGAGTTTTTTTTCTATAAACAGCCATGGGTTGTTTGTGTGTGAGAGCGTGTGTGTGTTAGAGTCTGCGGCATGAGTAGCCAAACAGTTTATTATGTCTTCATCAAAGTTACATATCAGACGGAAGCAAAGATCTTCTGGTTCATTTCATTTCAACTTATATAAAGATGTCAGTGTTGTATTACATAAGGAAATCTGGTCCTTTTATTCTTTTAATGTAATTTTCCCATACAAATATCACCATATTTAAAAAAAAAAAGAGAGAAATCAGGTTAAAGGAAAACATCTCTCACTGTTAGCAACTGACACTTCAGAGAAATTATTTGAAATGAAATAATGAAAAGATTTCAAACACTGAAATATTGGAAGTTGGGTGACCCAGGTGTCTTTAGTTGTCAAACTACACGATAGACAGCTTCTTCTCATCTATACTTTCCCTTCTTCTTTCCTTCCAAACTCAGACTAAAAGTTTCTGTGTTTTTTCTCCACTTCAGTTGGATGAGTTCAGGTTCGGGATGTTTGATCTTTTTCTGCCCTCTAGTTCCTGAAGTCTTGTTTTTTTTTTTCTCTTTTTCGTTTTCTATGCCTCTTACTTTATTCTATTTCTTAAAATCACCTTGGATATGTTGGAGCACAGGTCTTCCTCTTCTCTACTTTATAATATTTATGCTCCTTTCATCCAAAGCCTCACTGGCAGAAAATGTACTCAAATCCTATATTTAAATTTCACAACCACAATATAGTCTTGCACTCTTTTATCACACGCAAATACCGTGGTGGTAAAATGTTCAAAAGCCAACATAGCTTTCGATGTTTGATTAATGATGCAATAACCTAACTGCTAAACTACTAAAACATTCGTCTCCTCAGCAAAACACCTACAACCATTACTTCCTTCTGAATGCAGTGGAGCAAAAGTAAAATATCACAACATTGAAACTCTTATGTAAAATCCCAGACCTCAAAATGTTTAATTAAGTGCAGTAAATGTGTGTCGTTCTTTCTGCTTAATTGTGGACTTATTCTCAGATGTCTTGTTGGATCTCAGGTCCTCAGTTTTTGGGCTACCAGTCAAGTCTCTCTCATTACATGTCAAATCAGTAACAAGTCAAAGCCACAAAAAACATGACTGTAAGAATAAAACTTACAGTAATGAATCCTCAACAATGTCAGATTGACAAAAGACGAATACATAATTCCACTAATCAAAGAATGGTCCCCTGGTTACATCAGCAAGAACATTTGAGTTTTGAATGGCTGTATATCAGTGTAAATATTTAACACTTCAGTAATTCAGTCCTTAAATCACACAAAACAATACTCGTAGAAAAAAAGAAAAGAAATCAGCACCAAAAAAACAGCTCTTCATTTACTTTATTTGTTGTCTCTTGAGTCCACATTTACAAAAAAAACAACAACAATAAAATAAATGAATTCAATTTTCAATTAAATTCAATTCAATTTTATTTATATAGCGCCATATCATAACAAAGTTATCTCAGGGCACTCAATCACATGGAGCTGGTCGAGACCAACTTCCACACATGGTAAATAAACATAAAGGCACTAAATCAATTTCAATTTATCATAATATGTCCACCCTTCAGTTTATGAAAGATTAGAA
>JAVQJD010019443.1:0-13970 GCA_036023655.1 Nannoperca australis
GCGACAACGGCAAGGAAAAACTCCCTTTTAACAGGTAGAAACCTCGAGCAGAACCAGGCTCTAGGTGGGCGGTCATCTGCCTCGACCGGTTGGGTTGAAAGAAAGGGGGGGGGGGGGGGGTCAGGAGAGAGAGCAGGAGGACGGAGACCAAAAAGCAGTACAGTACAACAGCAATAGCAACACTGGCGGTCGAGCATGTAGTCCACGCATTGATCTCATACAGTAACTACTACAGCTGCTGCATGCCAGGTACGTTCCCTCTCCTCTCCTCCTCTCCTTGCTCGCCCCTGACTGAATAACCAGACCCAGAGGGCTTCTTCACAGCAGGTGCTGTGTTAGTGCCCAACCCCCCACGCCCATCCGCCCACCCACCCTCTCCTGCCTCATCACTCCCCCCACATTGCAGCCAGCACACAGGAGGCTGTGTTCCCCTCGGCATTAAGACGCAACACTATGTTACAGCTCTATTAGCTAACTAATCTGAGAGAACTTTATTTTATTAGCCCCTTAAGACTCCTGCCAAGGCCCTTTTCATCCTTTATGGATTCAGTAACTGTGCAGGCTACGTCTCCCCTGCCCCCACCCTCTTCCTCCTGTCTCTCTCAATCTTTCAATCCCTCCATCTTGCATGCTCGCTCGCCCCTTCTCACACAGTCCAGTTATGTGGTACTTGCAGGGTTGCACCAACTGTGCATTAGAGGCACGCAAATACACACACAAAGGAAAAATTCAACACAAATCCCACAAGTTCATTTTCAGCTGAGGCCCAACGCAGACCAAGTCAACAATACAACAGACTGTATATGAAGAATTGAAAAGTAATGAAACACACAGCAGGGACCTTCAGTTTCTGGCAAAATCGACCTCCAGTAGCAATTCAAACATTCAGGTGTGAACTAACGGCCCCACTGACACCGATTGTCAGTGTTTGCCTTATATAGCTTCTACTCCATCTCCCAACTCACTCTCTTCCTCCACCACTGAACAGCAACACATTCTGTAGGTGTGTCGGTGGAGGTGAGGACTCAGCGTGTTGCTGGGAGGGTTCAGCATCCAGCTAGACGGGATCGGTGGTGGGAAGTGGGTCCATGACGTGTTGAGTTTTGCAAGTAGTACCATCACGTGTTTCACATGCCACACATGATGTTCACTTGGACAGATAACCCCACGAATACTGGCCCACAGTAGCTTTCAGTTTAACTCGTACCTTTCGACTGCAGTCTTATCAAAATGACATCTCTAGCAGCAGGCCATTTTAAATGCATACATTTGATCAAGAAGAAACAGCAAGAAAAATTTGAAATATTTCATATGGGTTGGCATAATACATAATGCAAAAGGTAGAAAACTGAATCTTTAACTCTACAACATATCGACACACACAAACTACACCTACATACATATTCTATAAAAACAATTAAGTCATTCAAAAGGGAAGACATCTGCCAGACTTGGCAATGCAAGAAGTGTATATATAGTAACCTGCATGTATAAAAAAAAGAAAGAAACAGGTACAGACATGGAAACAGTGAATTAATTCACTGTCAAATGATAACACTGGTATGTTTTTATTATCAACAAATTACCGTAAGAGACTAAAACCAACAGTGTTTGTGCAGACAAAGCCTGATATAGCTTGCGCCTTGGTGCCTTAGAGCTCCTTTGTTGTCCAAAAATCGTTGCAGTGGGTGACAGTCTCTTCTTTACAATTAACATGGCCTGTGAAACAATCTGAAAAAAAATGAGTATCTTTAGGAGCTAAATGGAGTAAACTGCACTTACGTCACACAAATGCAACAGTATGGCTCTTTTAAGTGTTAAATTAGTTTCTGGTTACTACAATACTGTGTATGGTACATCCATTGTTGGTTTGTTTTTTTTAAATGACAATTGTTGATGATTATTAAAAGATAGAATGTGGAGCAGAAGTGGCAGCAGAGGTGAGCTTTGATTCAGCATGTGGTTTGAGACCTTTGCTCCTGCATGCTCCAGATGTTTTTCCATCATAGTGCTTCTCCATTATCTCAGCTACTGTGTATGACTGCGCTGCTGCAAGGTTTTGGTTGAGGAAGATCAGAGCAAAACAGAAGTGACATCAAACAGAGGGCAGTTCCCTCATGTACTGTGCTGGAGGGGAGCTTGGACGTCTTGCTCAATATGAAAGGGCTGATGGCAGGGCGGCTCAACGGCAGAACCGGGCCCCGTGCCAGAGGAAGGCAAGGCACGTACGGGATACATGTACACGCACACACTCATACACACACGGGAAACATAGGCACAAAGACCCACAATCACTCAAGCAAGGATTTAAAAAAACACATGGAAAGAAATCACACACACACACAGGGATGGCAGAAACTAATAATGCCATCAGAGATAGCCTAATGATATTGGAGGGCAGAGTGTGTGGGCTCCCTTTGATCTTCCCTCTTTCCCTCCTCATCCCTCAAAGCTTGTTGCAAAGAAAGAAGCCGAGAAGCGCAGAAAGAGAACAAGTAAGACAGAGAGAAAGAGTAAAACAGGACGAATTGCAAACCTCCATTAAAAAACAAGAAAAAGAGGGATGAAAGAGAGTGGAGCCTTCAGGCAAAAAACATCTAACTTTTTCTTCTCGCCTGGCTGTACCTGGAGAGGAGGCAATGGATAGTTGATAGCCCACCGCTCTCACAGCTGCCCCTCAAGCCCTGGCTGAACAACAGGGCTGGATATGGCCGCAGAAGCCACCACAGTCCGACAGATTGTCTCTCTGAAACATATTCAGCATGTCCGCCTGTTCTGACAGTCCAGCTGCTAGCTGTAAGCATTAACCATGCTCCTACCCCATGTCTGCCTCCTCCCTTAACTGACTAAGAGGTAGTTTCTGATCATGGCTGTCAATCAGACTTCAAAGCCTCCTCCCCGAGTGATAACAGAGAAAAATGGTAGTCAGGCAAGGAGAGAATGGTGCTAATCGGGGGAATCCCGTAAGGGCGCTGTTACTAGAACATCAAACAGCTTGTTTGTGTTTGTCAGTTGGTACAACATCGTAGTGAACCACCATATCATTGACGTAACGGTGTCTTCCGGCCTAGCAAGCACATCTGACTTGGATGGTCGTGATGGATCGTGGGTACAGATCTATTTTTGGGGATCTGACAAGGCTTGGTGGGTCAAAAGATCAAGGCCTACGTGTGTCTGCAGCAGCTGCAGAGGCCACAGAATGACATCTATCTGACCAGGATGCTGCATCTAAATCTGTACATGGCCCAGTGAATGCACAATAGTGAAACTAAATCATGCCTCAGCAGAAAATATTCACTTTTGAGATTTACAGGTAGTATTCTACAACACAATGGTTTCCAATCTCCTTTGGCTTTAGAACCAAAGGTTCCCAGCAGCAATGTTTGAAAAAGAGCAGACAAGTAAAGAATGAAGACAACTCCTTCAGTACAGCAGTCGTCATCCTGTTGCAAAATCATTTTAAAAAGTAACACTCTTTTGTTTTGCATTCTTAAAAAGGTAGGTAGTAAGATGAGAAGATCAATACTGATTTCATCTTGGAGTGCAGACAGCAAGAAAAACATTTGCAGCAAGAGATTATTATGCATATAGTCAGAGTATTTCAGCACCTGGTGCATTTTCAATTTGTGTGTGTGGTTTTAACAAGACAAGACAACAAGACTCCTTGCTGTTTCCTCCTTAGTATTTAAGCTACTGTAAGCTGAGCTAACCATCTCCTGGCCACAGCTTCATGTTTAAAAGATAGACATGGGAGTGGTATTTATCTTCTCATTAAACTCTCTCACTCTCAAGTAAGCAAATACATGTTTACATGTTTCCCAAAATCTTAAATGTCCAACGCACTTCTAATTATGGAATGGACCAATCCAAGAAAACACAAAATAATATACTAATAGTATATTCTTGTTTGATTATTTAAATGTGCATTTTTTATCAGATCAACTTTTAATTCAAGACTGTAACTGTTGTCACCGTGGCCACATGTACACATAACTGGATAACAGTAAATACTAAAAACAGTGGTACAAGTAGAATAAAAGTGATAAAGTCAGCAAACTCACTGACTAAATACTTAATATAACAATATCTATCTAAAGTTTTAATTAGCTAACATTAGCCACCACAAGCTATATTATACTAGAACGAGTAAAGATGTAGCAAAACCCCTGAGTGTATTGACTTGAGAAAAGATGCATTGTACCAATTTCACTTTTCATTAGTAATGGGAAGAATGTGTTATTTCATCTTTCAAAAGTTATATTCTCACTGCCTTTCAAATTCTCATACCTATCACATTAACCTGAAATATTTTACTTCACAGTTTGTCTACTTTGTACGAAGGGATTATAAATGATAGAATTCTATTAAATGTATCAAAATATCAGTGATATTTCAGTAGACAGCACCTTTTCTATGTAGGGCATTTATGTAATAAACCCAACCCTCTGTGCTCAATATCAGTCTTCTCATCTGTCTGTGGGTAAAATAGCAATGGATTATCTTTCCCAAAATCTCAGAGTGTTCATTTAAAGCTTACAAAAAAACTATCAAATAAAAAAAGTCTCAACCCAGGCAGCTCGAGATTCATACTTTCAGCTTTGCCGGCAACTGGAAGAAACCGCTTTTCCGTGTTTCTCAGTTTTCTCTACCCCTGTAAGTCTGTGCCTTTTTTTCGTGATCTGTAAAGACCGCTTCACCGTCATACAATCATTTTCTGGATCCCACAGGAGAAAAAAGAAACAGATGGGGAATGAAACAGCGCTGCTTGTCTGTGCTCAGTTCCATGGAGGGGAGTGTGTGTGCGTTTGTGTGTGTGTGTGTGGTGTGTGTGTGTGTGTGTGTGTGTGTGCATTTGTGTGTGTGTGGTGTGTGTGTGCGTTTGTTTGTGTGTGTGGTGTGTACATGCTTGTGTGATGGGTGTGTGTGTGTGTATGAGTGGTGAGAGGGGCATGCAGCACTTTTGCCTTTGTGTGCGTCTGTTTGTTTGTTTTTTTAGATTTAGTTTACAAGAATAAGCCCCATGGCATAAAATGCCATTTTTCATGCAGTGGTGTGTGTGTGTGTGTGTGTGTGTGTGTGTGAATAAGGACCAAAAAGGACTGAGGGATAGCAGACCTGTGCGTAGGTTGTGTTGTATTCTACAGCTTCCAGAAGGAATGAAAGAAGAAGTAATTGGTCATCACAGGTAACATTTTCTTCAGTGTGCAGTCACACTGAAAAGCACCTGTTAAAAAGGTGGCTGTATTTTAATTCCATACTTTAGTCTTTTCTGTCTCTCTTGTGCAATGATGTCATAAGTCATTGGTCTACCTATGCTAACCATTCCTGGAACACACTATGGATCTACAGAAGCCACTGTAGCTTGCCCAATTAGTCCCCACTACCCATACCACTACCACCATGGTATGCACGTCTGTAGTAACACTGTAGTGACAGCTTGGTATGCATATAATGTCTGCAGTGCAAAACCTAAAATCTCAGAACCACGTCATGCAGAGAATCAACATACTTGTTTCAGAGATTCAAACCCTTTAAGATATTTTCTTTCAGATATGCGTGCTGGGATTTCTGAAAATCTGAATCTCAGAGAAAAAAAGAAGCTCTAAACAACCCAAACCAGGAACTAATAGAGGGTCAACACTCGTTAACTCTCTCATTTAAACATGGCCCACACACTGAGAATAAATATTTAAAAAGACCAAGCTGGAATTTAAAGTTTGACCATATAAATAGCATATACAAAATACCATAGTAGTCAGTCACTGAATGCTGTACACGCCACTGTCACTGCCACTGTTTTTTTGCATATTTTATCAGTCATCAACTCTTTAACAAATGTTGACAGATACAAATATATATAGCATCTAAACTGCTGTAAAAAAGAGTCAAATTCACTACTGAATTTTACTCTTTTATGGTGTTAATCAACATTATACCACTACAATTAAGGTTCGAGGTTATATTTTGTTATAACCGGTGCTTGTAGTAGGCTGATACTTACCGGCACAAAGTACCGTCACTTCTACCTTTTACTCTTCTGTGTACTTTTACATTTTCTTGTGAACCTGCACTTCTCACAAGCCGCTGGTAATCGTTTCAGCTCTCTCCATATGAGGTTCTAGTCCTAAATAAACTGCATTACCCAGGGGGCACTGTGTGACGCTCACCTGTTCCGGTTCTCGCCTGCCTGCTTTTCTCTGCCGGCAGCCAGTCTAACAAAAATTACATTAACCTTACAATAATGTTTGCCTGGCTCTAAAAGGGCACAAAGAGAACACGAACAGAGTCAGATGATGTTCCCTTAATTGAATAAATGTATGTTGTGATCATCAGCAATATCTATTGGTACCTTGTATTCACTGTAGAAATTCAGAATGTAATAAAAACGTAATGATTTGGCTGATACACATGGCAACATGTGAATAAGGGAAGTACTTGCACTTATTATTTTCCACTTCAAGTACTGGTTATAACCCTACCAATTCTCTGAGGATTCATTGACAGACAATGGTAAAATTATTTTCTTAAAGTGGGCCCATTTCATGTAGACTCAAGCTGGGGAGGTAGGCAGTCTGGCTTGCTGTGATACAGAGCAGCTCCAGAGTTCTGTCATTTTATGAGAGCTTTAAAGACTTTTAGCAGGAAGGACGATTTAAAGACGGTAGTGATGCTGGCCAGTATACTCGGATGTCTACACATTGGTAATCGGTGTATATTGTCTTCTAAAATGGCAGGAGCCCATTCCACCAAACAGCTGAGCCGTTTGAAAAACAGCCACACAAATGTAAGCTATTGTTTTGAGTAAAAGGTCTCAGACAGCTGTGCTTCCAAATGTGTCGTCCATTTTTAACTGTCACATAATGGTTGCAGTGATGTACTGCACCCCTTGCCCTATACTCAACCATTACCTACTGCTCTACACCAACAACAGGCTCCTTAATATGCCACTCTCCCACTGGAGAAAAATTTGGTGGCCCACTTATTCCACACAAACCTCCGGCCTTTTTATACCTGTGCCCTATTTTTTCACATATTTTGGGGTGTAAATGACTACCAAAGGTTTTGGAATTGCTCCAATAAATTGCCTCCGCCGGGATCCATGAACAGGCTGCAATGGCTGCAATGGAATCCTTTGGGGCAATTGCGCCCATGATAAGTACACCCAGTAAAAGTGCTTGTTTGTACAACTGACAGGCTCAGATTGTTATTTGAAGTGTCTGACAACATTATGAAAAAGATTCCTACAGAGACAGACTGTTTTGTTAAAGAGTAATATCCTTTTTGTTGAAGAAAACAGAAAGTCTCGCACAAATAAAAGTCTCGCTCTGAAATCTCACGAGATGTTGAGTTGTTGCAGGAAGATGAAAGGATAAGTATTAGTTATTTAGACCACAACATTTGTAAAAATAGGGCACAAGTTTAACAATACCGGAGTTTACCTTTAACACCCAGTAAACACAATATACAGAAAGAGAAAATGACGAGTATGGGGGAAAAAAGATGGGGGTGGAGGGACAACTGCCCCCTTGAATACAGCAATTAATCAATTAGCTGAAGCGAATCAATACTCCCGGCCCAGCTTGGCAGGCTGACAGCACTCAGGTGTAATTAAAATTGTAACTATTGACAAATCAAGATGGATGGTGCACTTCCTGCCTGTTCTGTTCAGCTCTGAGAGAGTGATTATCTTTGTGTGACTAATACACATCAGAGAGAGAAATGTGAAGGTGTACATGTATGTGTGAGCAAGCGTTGCATCCGCGATTGTGAACAAGGTGCTACCAAGGCTACCCATTAGTGTGCTTGAGTTGGGGTCAAGTGCAAGAAATGCTGTCCCTGCATCCAAACATCCATCTCACTCTGTCACCTTCTGTTATCATCAGGTCATTCTCATTAAGTAGTTAAGAGTGTTAAGTGACTTGGTCATGTGTGAAGTGCATCCAAGCAAATGATAATCAACATGTTAATCTAACAAATCTACATCTGGGTAACTGCTCAAGTGTAAAAAAGAGCTCTGAATGAATGCTTTCCTCTCCAAGTGAGCAACGTTCTTCCACCTCTAAGAGTCACGCATAAAGTAAGAATCATTAGCAGGTGATTTTAGATCATATGTGGATAAGCTGATACCAATAGGGATGTATCTGGGAGCAGCAACTGGCTAAGGAAGTGAGCAGGTGCATGTCGGTCATGTCTAAGTTAGAAAAATAACTAAAGTTTCAGATGAAGCCTTTGATTAGCCTCCAGTTAATTGGCAATGATGCTATCACCTTCTTTCTTTTCTTTCTGTAGGTCTCCTTTGTGTCACTCTCCTCACATAAGAAGACTTTTGTGAAGTACATCTGCTAACAAAAAAATCATTTGAACAGTGCTTGGTGTTTACATGGTGCTTGGCAGGAGTCAAAAGAAACTCTTCAAAAGCAATATCACAGCCGTCCATGATCAGTGTGCAAATACCAGCAGAGAACATTCTTCTTCTTTTTTTACGTGAGACGTGTTCTATTGAGGAAACCATGCCTTAAATCTCTCAAGACTGGCCCTTCAACGTGACCAAAAAAAGAAAAGGAAAATAAGAACATGTTTCAAGAATTTAAATGAGAACAGCTTTCAAAGCATCGCCAGGGAGCAGTCATTTATTATATTGTTAAATAAGGAGGAAATATTGGCCTCACACAGTTGATGCACTAAAAAGACATCTCATTATTACTTTCTCCCGTTTGTAGCTTTCAATTAGTGCAAAGTTCATTCTTTGGCTAATTACAAAAAGACACAGACTATATAATTACTGCAGAGAAAGAGATGTATCATTTAGTATATACTTCTTTAAAAGCTCCAGAAAAGAAAACCAGTAATTGCCAGTCATATGAAATATTCAAACAGTGCCCCATGTGCTGTCTACTCTACTGACAAGTGCAAAAATGGGCTGGGAAATTGAGAAATCCACCTAGAATTCTCCTCACAGTATTCAACATATTGGACTCTGATGCCCAGTCTCTTCCATTATGGCTAACACTCAAGTTCCAACTTAACTGTCATACTGCATTTCATTTCATGTTCTATGTGTTTCCACTTCAGCTATCATCCCCCTGCCATTTCTCCTCTACAGCTTCAATTTATGTGCTGTTTATCTTGTGAATACGATCAATGGGATTTATTCCCATTGACAAATCCATTTGTCAATGTCCAACGAATGGTGCGTCTAAACCCTAGTGCAGATGACATCATTTTTTTCCGCAATTTGCCTGTCTAAGACGAATTTTGATTTGTTTGGAACAGGCGAGATCTGAGACAAAAATCCTCCAGAAGGCTCAGAATCTGTGCTCATGACTATCATGCTGGGTTTTCTTGGTGAAGCGGTTACGAGACACATCTTGACCATATTGTGATTCATCTGATTTTATTGCAGCCAAAAAACAAGAAGCTGGACCACCTGAGACAAGTCTGAGAGAGGTGATGAGTAGTATCCAAGGGGAGTGCAACAAAAATCCCGGGAAAGGCAAGGAGGGAGGGAATGGACTCACACATGGTGGCTTTCTTGAGAGTTGTTCACGTATTTTCATTGGATATCATTCTCGAATCATTTTCAACAGTCATGGATCTCTCCAACTGGAATAACTGTTCAATAATCGAGATTAGTCGTGTTATTTTTGCACCTCCACGTCAACATTACAACAGCCTGGGACAAAAAATGTCTTGTACAGTGATTCCTGTGCACGATCACAAACGCATCACCGACCCTATCATTGGACAGGTTTTCTCATCAAATGCAGCCAATTGATAAAAAGACTGTAAACAGGAAGGCTGGCAGATAAAAGGTATAGGATGTTGAGGTGTAAAGGCTTTCAGCAGACATCACATGTGATGGGACTGCCTCACCTGGGGGATTAGAGAGAGAGAGCCTCCTGTATCAAAATGTTAAGGCGCCGCCATGCATAAATATATTCAAATATCATTACACGATTGAATCTAAAACATAGCCTCAGGAAATAGAAAACCCATTCAAACCTAAAAGAATAAACATACTCATGCCTTCTATAATGTGTGACTAACAACTCATAAAAGCAAGGTTATCCTCTGAATGCATCTGGAAGCAGAAAAAGTCTCATGTTCTAATAGTTCTCTTCATTCCGCGTTATTATTATGTAAAGCATAAAAATGTGTTCTCTCATCAAATCAAAGCACCCCACAAATCAAAGTTAAGGCAATTACAATCTTATTCCACCCTTTCAAATGGCAACAGCTGTTTCCCATGGTCAAAATTGCAGCGTAATTGCACACGGTAGCATATGGTTATGGCTGATTAATCCAACTGGGGGTGAAGGCCCCATTATTCCTGCATGGGATGGGTAAATAGGCACCGGATCCAAGTGCTGGATAGATGGGTAATGGGATGCCAAAAAAGGGAATGGGCCTTTGATGAGATGTCTGTTAAAGATGGCCTGATTGTCAGAATCGATCAGGCCCTCTACCATCCCTATCCAAGCCATTAAATTGATTTGCTTGTCATCCGACTTCTTCAAGAGAGAATCATGCCAGTGCTACCGAACTATGTAGAAAAGAGGGGCAGTTTAGGCTGAATCCATTTTCATTCACAAAAGATATTGCTCTGGGCCTTCAATTTAATGCCCCTCTCATGAACTCCATGAACTACAGCTGCAGGTCCACCCCCCCACCCCTCCCCCCCCCACCTTTTTTTTTTTCGTCTAGTGCTGCAGGGAGATCGTTATAGCCCCAGGGGAGCCCAGTGTGAGGCAGCATGTCAGGGACACAATGATAGCTAAAGGACTGCCCACTTGTACACAAACCCAGACCCACAAATACAAGCACACACACACAAACACTTATATATGCCTTCAAATTCAGTTTACCTGCAGACACACACACTCACACAAAACACCACCCCCAGGGAACAACAATTACAGGGTTCAGAGGTGGTTTCCCAAGACCCCAGCCAATCTGAGTGCATTTCTATTATGAACACACAAGGATTCGCATGAATGAGTCAGGTTTGGGGGCCTCCTGAAGCTAGTGTCACTCTACGGGCCATGCTCATTTCCATCCAGCCAGATGAGGGATGATGCTGGTAAACAAGCCTTGACTCTGACTCCCCCCTGCCTGACGCTGCATGCATAATGGCCCTCTTTAAGAGCGAGGGAAAAGTTCAAGTCCATAATCACATCTGTACCTCTGGCTTATTTTTTAGAGGTCATTTTGTAGCCCACGTTGAAGGACATGTGCAGGAGCAGTTCACTACTAGGTACTGTGCAGCTGAATCTGAAGTGTGGTGTAAAAATGCAGAGGGCCTCAAGGTGCTAATTTGGGAGTCCAGAACGGTGGGTTGACTTGGCTCAGCAGATATGGAAACACAGGACACGCTTTCACCACAGTGATATTAAAACATGGTGGAATGCCCTACTGTAAATCCATCTATCCATTCTCAGCACAAAATCTTGTTCAGGCCAAAGCTTTATCACTGCAACTCACACATAGATTGAAAGCAGAGGCAGCTTCAAAAGAAAATGCTGTACTGCGTTTACTTAAAAGCCAAGTACAATATATATGTAAGCTATCAGTGTTCTCCCTTACTGTTCATCAAAGGATAAATACTTCCACCTGTAAATGCAGGTGCACAAACACATAAATGTAAGACCTAATATACATAAAAACACAAGCCAGAGTTATAATTCCGCAGCAAGTTATCAAGCTTGCCCAAGTGCATAACAAAATGATCAAAGTAGCTGTTAACGACTATGTCAGAGAACTACACGTTATTTTAATGTCTGAACGTCGCACATCATTAGTCCAGATTGTATTTACATTTACATAGCTCATTTTGCACAGCTCTTCTTTTAAATATTATTGTAAAATTTCTATTTTGTGGTTTTATTTAAATTTTTTCTGTATATATCTATGCTCTTGTTGGCACCCACGCACCAAAACAAATTCCTTGTATGTGTAAACCTACTTGGCAATAAATCTGGTTCTGATTCTGTTCTGATTTGGAAGAAGACATTCAGCAGAACCAGTTTAATCCACTTCAGCCAGAGCCCCAATTAGAAGATATTGCTCAACAACGACAATTAGCCTGTCACTACTAAAGCCAAAAGGGAGACAAGTAGTCCCTCTATTTTTATTGTCCAGAATTCCAACAGGTCATCTGACATTGACCCCTGTCCATCTGAGTGTAGGGTGAGAATTCCCAGCTGGCCTGGGTGGAATCTTTTCCCAGTCTCAGTAGTGTGAACAGAACCTAAATTAATAAGCATGCAAAGCCAAATAGGGCAGCCCTGGCACTAACCAGACTCCTTTGTGCCATGTTCCAGACAGCGGGCAAGATGGCAGGGGATTAAAAAGAGACTATTTGTGAACAAGGCTGCTACATCTTCGCCTCAGCCCAACAGTTCTTGTCCTGGTCAAACTGTCCGGGCTGCACGGCGCTTATAAGAGAGACAAAATAGTACAATCCTAAATCTTTTTCTTTCAATCCAATAGTTGTTTTTTGGCAGGTTACATAACTGGTGTTTCAAAGAGCTGGCTGAAATTTTTGCATTAAAGTTCTTAGAATGTACTCCATGAGATGAGAGAGAAAAGTGTCTAGCACGCCAATGAGAGAATTTGGAGGCAAATGTGGTCACTGAGCAGATAGCTGTGAAATTGCATTGATTATGTCGAACCATTGTCACCTAGAAGCACCCTCTGGGGAGCAATCCATAGCTGGTGGCACCATTTTTATGTCATCTTGCCCAAGTTAGGCTGACCTTATCTTTGCCTGCTGAATGTTTTTCAGCCTTTTGTGCTTTTCTCCATCAATACATGATGTTGTTCATGGTATAGAGGCATGCTATTTTCTTTCTGGTTTGCGAAGGTCTGGAGTCACATAGCTACAAGAATATAATCAACCAGTGCCTACTTTGGCATGGTGTTAGCTTGTGTCGCTAACTCCCTTATCTGGTGTTCAGACCAACGTTCAAACCTTAAACAAGGAGTTGCATTGGTGGGGTTGATTGGGGCGTGTTTCTTCAGGTACCGGCAAAACATCCAGTTTGAATAACAGATCAGTGAATCTGAAGGCTCAAACACCAAAAAACCTATACAGCGGATTATAATACTCAGAGGCAGGACTTTACAACTCTAGAACATTATCACGGTGGCAACAATTTTATCTTTGTTGCAACGATCACAAGGTCAAGAGTTGAAATGCATTTCACATTACAAAGTGAACTACTAAGAATGTGCAATTGCATGTATTTGACAGGCAACCATGCCAGATGATGTTGCATTGAGTTGCACCTGAGGTTGAGCCAAGTTAAATCTTTCTTTTACCCTGCATTTAGGCTGAAGTCAGTCTGAACCCAAATGCTGTGGCACCAGAGTCAGAGCCATGACTCCTTCTACCTACACCACTCACTTAAGGAGGTCGTCGAAGGGAAGTTTGTTTGTTTGCTTGTTTCCATTTACAGTGAGGGCAAACCTAGTAGCTTTGATTACAGCAGAATGCATACAGACATTCTGACAAGGTGCCTTTTTGGTGCCTTAAATATGGGGGATTATCCAATATAATCACTGACTTAGATTATGTCAAGCAGCATACTAAAAGCAGGAAAGCAGACTGAGTTTAGTAACATGTTGCAATGTCTATTAAACCTTGATAAAGCTCAAGACAAAGATGTTTGACACATATTCACACATCTCTATACCACCCTCCCTTCCCTCTTCACACATTTACATGGCTGCACAAAAGCAGGCATCTTCACACAGTGGAAATGAGGACACAGCAGGCCCCGACAGAAGTTGTTGAAGCTCTAAAGATGCCATGATGACACTTTCTTGTCACATATATTCATATTAATAATGAACAAAGGAGTCTTTTATGCAAATAAAAATGAAGTTGCTATCCATGCACCGTGATGCAGACTTTAAGTTCTGATCTGGGGTTTTTCGGGGGGGGGGGGGGGGGGGGTAAACACGGGTTT
>JAVQJD010019449.1:0-11014 GCA_036023655.1 Nannoperca australis
GTGTGTGTGTGTGTGTGTGTGTGTGTGTGTGTGTGTGTGTGTGTGTGTGTGTGTGTGTATATAAATACATACTGTGTGTGTTATAAGCCATGAGATCAGTTTATTCATATTATTGTACAGTTTCTTTCTAATTTCATCATTTTTCATTGATAATTTCTCTATTTTATAGGTTTGTATTGTTTTTTAAGGTATATTTTAGAGGGGACGACATGCGGGGGGGGGGGGCGGCAGGCTAGAATCGAGCTTTATAGTGGCTATATTTGATCTATCTGTGTATATTTTTATGCTTATTTATGTACCAAAACACCAAAAGCAGTTCCTTGTATGTGTAAACCTAAACTACTAAATCTAATTCTGATCAATAATAATATAAACCATCGCATGTAGGAGTCGCAGTTAAAGCCAGACTGCATGCAGTGTTTGTAACAGCGCTTCGGGGTAGAATCTGTGATTTAACACCAAAACACACAGACAATAACTGTATAAATCTCTCTCTCACGCACACACACACACACACACACACACACACACACACACACAGAGAGAAGAAAATACAAACGTCTTAACACAAAACTTTCAGGTGTAAAAGCTGCGAGCGTGTTTTCCAACATTATCCTGCCTGAGCATAATCGTGACTGACACATGCAGCAAGTGAAGCATGGACGCGTACAAACACATGCTGACCCTCCAAATGTCAGCAGCAAGAGGACACACACACACACACACACACACACACACATACACTCTATATAATGCACCCGTCAGTCAGTCTGGTGAAGAGTCCGTTTGTTTACATTGAAATTCAAGTGATGCTGGAAAATTGTAGAGAATCTAAGAGTCGCAGCACAGCACAGTGTGTGTGTATGTGTGTGTGTGTGTGTATGTGTGTGTGTGTGTGTGTGTGTGTGTCTGTGTGTGTGTCACCCAAATTATATTGGTAAGCAAGGGCAGCTTTGTCGCACTTTGAGCCTGAATTCACACGCTTGTTTGTGTCTTTGTTGTCACAGACTGAGAGGTCGTCTGTGATGCTAATCCCGACATTTCCATCCAAACTTCCACTGAAGATGACCTGCCACATTTCACCAAACTCATTATGATCGCTGTGTCACGTGATAATATCAGTTGGGCACTGGAGCAAGAGGTCATGTGATTTGTTTGTGCATCATTTGATCAAACTGCTTTTGGTAACGTGGTCTTCTCTTCACACGCCGGTTTCTCTTCTTAGAGGGGACGTTGACATCATATCAGGGGGGTAATGTCAGTTAATTACAGTAAAATACAGACTGTGAATGCACCGCAAGAAACAGACGTGGGGGAGTAAGTTCTCTATCACACGAGGTCCGAGGTCCCATTTTAAAAAAGTAATAGATTTTACAGACGCCTGCTGGAGCCAACACAGTATCTCGGCCCTGACAGTAAAGTCGCAGGCTGGAAAAGATGCAAAATAGTAATAATAATAATAATAAAAGCTTCATGGAGCTGAAGGAGCAGCAGAATCCGAACATCATTTTCTGTGTTTGTCATTATGAAGACGTGCAACTGTTTGTCACCTGCAGGTGATCGATGTCACCTGCAGAGAAGCTGCTGCACAATGTCACCTGCAGTCACGGTGTCGTCACACGTTGTGTTTTCTGTCACAGTAGTTGGAGCGAGTACTTCACGTACTTCCTCGTGGGTAAACAAACCGGAGTGGCACGCCGTGACTTCCAACAGGCCCGCGGAGCTCGGCCTGTCCAACAAGAAGCGTGCCTCTGTGAACAGCGCCGGCTGCATGAGTAATAAGGCTGCAGTGACGGTTTGCAGCTTCTGTCACACTAGCTGATTTATTCTACAGTGGCTTTATCAACACAGACTCTTTGAATTAGTCACAACTCACAGATCCTTTGGTACTTTAACACTTTGTTGCAGCGAGGGATTCGTGAGAGAATGGGCCGACAATCGAGACTGACCTCTTTGTTTTAGAGTCACAGACTAATATGAGACAGTCAACGCTGGTTCCTTCGAGCATGACCGGCATCAAACTTTACCACGTTGACACCCTGCTGCACCCCCACATGTGACAGGTTCACATGCAGTTAGATTTTCTCACATGATGAAAGAAAACATAAAAACAAGTCAAGGTTTTGAAGCCCAAAAGCAGCGAGCTCCAGGTTTTCACGGTCCGGTGCCGTTCCACATGTCGGGAAATCACTGAACCCCAAAAAGGTCTCTCGGCATTGTGGACAATCAACAGAGACGTGTCTGATCTGACCCAGTAACCTCAATACCACCCACATTCCCAAATTCCTCCCACTGGCGAGGGGAAGCAGACATTTAGTGAGAGGAAACGAGGCTGTGGCTTTATTAAGATACTCAATAAAGCATTTAAGAGTGTGGAAGTGAAAATCTAATCTCTTCCTGTTTGATGTGATTTAGGACCTCCTTGAGCCTCCTTGTGCTTCCACTTAAAGAAAATGGGGCGTCTAGCTAATAGAGCTGTGAAGGCCACAACACGCCGTTTTCTCACGGGGAAACTTCAAATACGAGAGGTTCAGGTTCAGACCAGAAACGGTCCCAAGTGCACCTGTTTTTACATGTTCTGGGGTCTGAATGACGAAGAGTTAGCTAAAGAACTGCTCCAGTAGATCGACTCTGCCGGTATCCGCAACGTAGTCCTGGCAGGCAACTGAAAGCGCTGGTTTTTAACACTGAGTCTGGTGCAAACTGTTATTCCTGTCTATTTGTTATGGACTGGATCCCCCTGCAGAGACGGAGCGTTTGGTTAAAGACGATGAAGATGAGCAAACTATCAGCAGGAAAATGACAACAAGCGGCACAATTCATCAAAAAAGAACGTTCATCACAGAGATGAAACTATTCTCAAGTTAAAAACCAATAAAATCCTTTCTCACTCAGAGGACAGAGCTGTAATTAAAATGTGTCAGGGAGTCATTTGTATAAAAAGCATCTTTCTTCCTTTCCTTAACTTTCTGCAGTTTTCTGGAGCTATTTCTGTCCCTTCTTTCCTTTTTATCTTGTTTTTCTTCTTCTCCTCGTTCTTTTTTACATCTCCGCTGTGAATTAAGACGCGAGAGCTCCACGTCAGCAGCTGAATACAACAAACAACATACGTACATAATGACAAGTGTTTCAAGTCATTGTTCTCCCTCTCCACCTCCTGCATCTCTTTCTTCAACAACAAAGAGGAAGAGGAAGAAACATCATCAACAGGCGAGCGGTGTCTTTCTCTTCTTTATTTCATCTCTGTCTTTAAATCCTATCCACTGACTTTATTACAATATTACCAAAGCAGTAAACAAAATGCAAATTGTGCCTCATGTTTGTTGTGATTTGTCGGAGCAGAGGAAGGACGGGAGGAGGAGGTGTTGAATGAAGACACCTTACAGGGGAGAACGAGTGCAGAAGGGAAACAGGAAACAGAACAAAGGCTGCAGTCGGACCCACGAGTCCTGCAAGGAAAACACGCCCGAGCCTGTCAGGCTACACCCAGGGCAACACGCCTGACAACTGTAATCGTCTGTTGTTGTCTGTTCTCGTCTGTTCTCGTCTGTTCTCGTCTGTTCTCGTCTGTTCTCGTCTGTTCTCGCCTGTTCTCGTCTGTTCTCGTCTGTTCTCGTCTGTTCTCGTCTGTTCTCGTCTGTTCTCGTCTGTTCTCACCTGTTCTCACCTGTTCTCGTCTGTTCTCGTCTGTTCTCGTCTGTTCTCGTCTGTTCTCACCTGTTCTCACCTGTTCTCACCTGTTCTCATGTGTTCTCATCTAGATGGTAATGGGCGTCGGCTGCTCCATGTGCACGTATTGTACCTGTATCTGTATCTGTCCTGTAATAAACATTTCATATTTATTATAATAACATTGTGTATTTAATATTCTATTTGTTAGACGTGAAACATCTTCACTTGAACAAGTTCTTGCATGCTGTGTGCTCGCTGAGGTCGGAACTGCCTTTCTCATGATTTGATTTTTTCGTGTGCACGTCTGTAAAGTTCTGATTTGTCTGGACAGACGAGCGAGGGCACGGTGTTGATGAGGAACTGTTTGTGTACTAAAGAGTGGGAAACTCACAGAGCGGGACATACTGACATGTTTCTGTTTCCTCAGGACACTCACAACGTTGTCACCCAGAGGTCTGGAGCTTCGCTGTCTTTCACTGTCGTCTGAATAAAGAAGAGCTCATGGGGAAAGCAGAGAAGAGGAGGACCATCGACCTTTGGGGGAAAGTGCGGCGGCCAGTCCCGTCAGACTGGAAGGCGTCCAGGTGAAGAAGTGTTGTTTGCTGAGCACCTGTGAAGGTGATGGATCAGCTGTGAACACATCACATGCCCGGTAATGTTGTCTTTAATTGCTCCTGTGCGCAGCTTCTATCTTTACTTGTGTTCTTATAGTGCTCTTTGATTCCTCTTCTTTATTTCTTATCTGGACTCACTTCTGTTCCCTCAGACGATCAATACAACCTTATCTTAATTATAATTTGGTTAAAAATGAAAGCATGAATGTGTGACGGCTGAGACATCGAGTGAGAGTAGAAAAGTTCTGCCAGCAGAGCCACGGTGACATAAATGCCAGCTGATTACTTTATACAACACATTTCCATATAAATGTCTTTCTCCTGCTCAGCAGTCAGGAGTCAACGTGTTCACTGCACACACTTCAACGTACAGCTCGACTTCACACACACACACACACACACACACTCACACGCACACGCACACGCACACGCACACTCACAGACACACACCTACACAAACACACACACGCACACTCACACTCAATCACACTCACTCACTCACTCACTCACTCACGGACACCTGCGCACACACACACACTTACACAAACACACACACGCGCACACGCACACTCACACGCACACTCACACTCACACTCACACTCACACTCACACTCACACTCACACTCACACTCACACTCACACACCTGCACACACTCACACACACACATTTGACATCGGACTTAAAATGAGAGGAACATCTTATTTCTTCTGATTTATTTCTATATTATCGATTATTCCTTCGTGTCACTTTCTATCTTCTGTATATCGTCTAAATCAGGCTGCAGCTTCTACATGTGATAATCTATAACAACATTACACTATCAGTGTGTGTGTGTGTGTGTGTGTGGGGGGGGGGGCAATAAATGCATATTCTTTCTAACTAGAACACTATTGCACTATTGAAGGAGAATCTATTTATTCATGTATGCGTTCAGCACATTCTTGAAACACAGACCTTGTTGTGTTCATGTTTAGGAAGTGGTTTTCCCACCAGGATCCACACATCATGCCCTTTTTCCACAAACTGAACAAAAAGTAGAGATGAAGTTCTACAAATACAATAGTTTAGTTAGTTAAGAAATACTTTTGAATGACTTTCTAAGCTCTTTCAGTCTCGGACCAGCTGAGATGCCTCAGTGCTGATTCCCACCCAGTTCTGCAGTTTTCAGGCTGCACGCTGCAAACTGGAGCTGAAGTGCACGAAGGGAGGGCGTTTACAGTGTTCGTTACCTGATTTCAGTTTGTCCACACCTGCATCCCCTCACCTGCCCCTGATTGTGCCTTCAGTCCGCCCCGTTACATACCCCCCTGTTGTGTTCATGGCTTTCCCGCCTTTCTAGTAATAGTTTCCTTTGTTTTTCTGGACTTGCATGTAAACAGCAGTAAAGAGTTTTGCCTTTTTGAATCTTACCTTGTGTGTCTCTCTCTTTCTTTCTCTGATCTGCCCTGAAACGTTGCAGAAACGTTGCGCACCGCTCGTTCTCCTTCTGTTTCACTGGATTTCTGTCGTTTATTTTCTTTGTTGAAGCTAAATTGCTAATAAAATGCTCCCGTTCCTTTCATTCTGATTCATTTTTATTGTTACTCCTTTGATCTGTTGGACTTTCTCACTGTAATACAAGAGGCACTTCCCTCTGTTGTGCCCGTGAGCACGTCTAACTGATGTCATGGTGCACTGACGCCCTGCAGGACACGACAAACTGTGTTTCAGGCCTTTGCACTGGTCGAACGTCACGCACTGAATAGTTTTGGATGAATACGTAAGTTCCTCTGCATTTGTAAAATGTTTCTGATGGACTTGGACCTTGAGAATTTATACGGCCTCTGAAAAGACTTATGCAACAGTTATGAAACACGTGTTTTGTTTGTTGCCAGTCAAGAGGCCCACTTTGGTTTGTTTGTACCTTCTTCAAACAATGGAGCATCACAGGAAGTCCCCCGGGACAGACAGAACATTTCTGAAGGTCCTTGAAAGCTGTTGTGACGGGATAAAAACATTGGAAGTCGTTTGCACGTGACGAGCTGCCGTGAAACTCTCGCCTCGGGCTCCCACAGCACCCAGCCTCGCCTTCCTACTTCAACAAGATCCTCTTTCCCACGTGCACGTGTCTTCAGCTGGACACAGAGAAACACAAGTGCCACTGAAAGCATTTTAACAGCTTGAGTTCATTAGGTTTCTTCTTTGTTTGTTTGTCGAAACGGTGTAGAAATAATAATGCGCCAGGCGAGCAGTTCTCATTGGACTAAATTTGGGTCCCGTGTCCACGATTAAGTTGCTGTGAGCTGACAACTCATCACTTCTGAGCAGAAGGATGTCGTTATCTCGGAGCTCGTCTCTCGTCTTACCCAGACTCTAGTCGAACCCGCCTGTGTCCGTCCAATCTTTCCCCCCGAGGACGGGATGAAATGTCCCCCCAAAGGTCTCTGACTGAGTGACAACGAAAGAACCAAACAACGCTAATCATTACATGAATAAAATATATATTAATGCTGCAGGAAATGCAGCTGCAACACACATACGTGTTCAGCAACTGCCCCCTTTTTTGGTCTTCATCTGAGGTTTTCCCTCTCATCACATTAACATTTCCTACTGATGTATAATGGATCACAGTGCAGCTCTACCGGGCTCGCTCTCTCACTAACACTCTGGCTGAACTAAGGAGGAGGAGAGGAGGGATGAGGGCTTCCCCCGATACTGAGAAATCAACTTTTAATGGTCAGTAAGGTCACAACAGTTACTTAAGATACTATGGATCGCTTCGGCCTCTGCCAAACCAAGGAGAGCACCTCAGGAGACGCTTCATCTCATCAACATCTCATCAGAACCCGGGCAGCTGTGGCATGCACACAACACATCGACCCGTGGCCTTTCTCAATCTGGAATAAGTTCAAAGTCACGCCCCGTTTACAGATGCAGCCTCCACATGAGTATAAAGAGTCATGTTGCGTCGCCGGGTTGAGAAGTCAAGGTTACGGTCGCCTGGATGTGCAAAGAACTGCTGTTCTCCTGGAGACTTGATGCTGGTTGACGCTGTGAAATGGGACGGCAGCAGGTTTGCGGGTTCACATAGAAAACAATGGTTGCAGGTGTTGTGACGCGGGTCAAACACCACCGGAGTGCGGAGTGTGTTCAGTGCAGAGGTTTGGAGGTTAGACACACATTTGTTGTGATCGTCTTTATATGAGAGCAAAGACAAACAACGGAAGTTCATAGAAGAGTGTTTGTGTCAATGAACGTTATCTGAAGTGAAACTGAAGTGAAGTGAACGTGGACGTTACTGAAAGGCAACGGAGTAAAAAAGTTTGTGTAAATGAGCCGAGAGAAAGAAGAGAGAAGGAGCGGTTTGTAGAACAAAGACAAGAAAGTTGGACACAAACGCAACCGGAGACCAACACAGAAGTGACCCGGAAACTCAACCCGCCTGTTTAAAGATGACAGCAGATGTTCCCTGACTGTCATGGTCCAAAGGTTTGGTCTGGTTTGAAGTATGACGAGAGAGAGATGGAGGAGAGGTGGACACGCAAATGTAACAATGACAAAATGGAGGGATCTCTGTGAAACACATACTTAATAATACGTGTATTACAGCTATATAATAAGTACGGTCCTGTAAAATGTTTCTTATTACTATCAGAATGACAGCATGTCTACGTCATGAAATTTAAATGTGTTATTATTTGAGGCACTATACAAGCCTCCTACAGAGAGTGTGAATGAATCTGAGGGTGAAGTTAAACTTTAATGTCATCAAAGACCACAATCAACAAACTGTTGGTGTCAGTTCAGTAAAACAAGGCTTTCGTTTGGATCGTTGAGGCAATCAAAGGTTGGAAACCGGTCACGGTCACAACAACTACGCCCAAAAGAGCTACACAAAGAAGGCTGCATGACTCAGACTGGGTGGGTGTGGGGGGTCAGGTCACTGTAACTGGATGGAGCATGCTAAATGCTAACACTAGCACTCTAGCATGCTCACAGTTACAATGCTAACATGCTGATGTTCAGCAGGTAAGTTCAGCGTCTTAGTTTAGCGTGTTAGCATGCTAACTGTTGCTAATTCAACACAGCGTACAGCTGAGGCTGATGGGAATGCCGTCAGCTGTACAGGTATTTAGTCGTGAACTAAAGTGCTGGAACAAACTGAGTGGTTCACCTGATGGTGGCGCTCCTCAGAACATAAATCTCCCAGCAGTCAGTCCAACAGCTGTCAGGACACTTCACTTCACATCACAAATGTCAACCAGCGCTCGAACATGGTTTGGTCTGAGCTCACCTCTACGCACACGGACACATGCGTCTTTACCCACAATGCTATGTTTGTGTTTACACCCAGTGTCTAACCTAACCTTGTTAGTGTGGAAACGTCAGGACTGTGTTTCGATCAGAGACATTTTGAACGATGTCACCGACGTTCGCTTCCTGGTTGGGTTGTATCTCTATCACGTGACCCTTTTCCAGACAAAAACAAAAGACTTCCTGTTTACACCTGCACGCACATGCCCACTACACCTGAACGAAACACGTCGAACCGATCGCACATTAACGTAGATGCAGCATTACACACACTCGCGTATTTAAATCGATTTTTGCTCGTACCGGCCTTTTAATTCCAGACTGCATCACTGTTGTGGAGGCTTGAGAGAGATGAGAGGGTTTTTCTTGAGTGCAGAACAGAGAAAAAGAACTCTGACATTTCTTCACACTCTCCAAGCCTTCATGCCTGCAGCATCGCTGCCACTCCACTGCTGAGACAACATCAGCAAAGGGCAACGGCAGCGTAAGTGCACAGTTCCAGGACCTCCGATTTCTGTTGAACTCCCTTATCCTTCAAATCAGGTCAGAACCTATTGTTATTACTGTTGGAGTGCCATGTTTTATTCTGTTTCAGAATAGATTCTTAAGTAAAGCAACATATAGTGAGCCTTATAGTAGGATGGTCTATTCCAACATTACAAAAAAAATAATCAATAGTTGGAACAGCAGCTTCAGGGCTTTGCAATATGTCTTTAACCACAAAACAATCACGGATAAGGAGTGTTAAAACAAGGTCTGGTGAGTTATAAGAGATGTGTTTTCCACAGTACAGCGTCCATACGAAGAGTTAGAGGCACATCGTTTGTGGAATCGAACGCTGTACACGGGGTCAACAAGAGCTTCACATTAGCGAGAGGCAGCTACAGCATCAGTGCTGAAGTACACACTCCCACACACACAAACACACCCTTTGATTTAATATTATGGTATGCAAGACTTTCCATACACACAAATGAACCATAGCAGTTCAACAGTACATTTATATATTATATATATTTAAAACTCACACCAGACCCACAGGTTCGAGGGAGGAGTCGGTTCCCCCGCAAAACCTGTCCACAGCGGGAGGGACCGGGTTCTCGGTGAGGCTCGGCTTCTCAAAGACGGCCTTCCTGCTTTGCACCTCGGGTTGTCCACACGGCAGCGGGATGTCGGCCCTCAGAAGTCACTCCCCACTGTTTGTCATCGTGCCTCTTTGCCAGTCGTCAATACGAGCGCCGGGGCATCGACCGTAATGAGCCTGGAGTTCGTGTGCAGCCGGGACGGGTTGTTTGGTTCTGGACGGCGCTGCAGGCAGAGGTTGGCACAAGTTGCAGGATTTTCTGCAGGATGTTCCACCTCTGAATCAGGCTTTCACTGTCTGAAGGGACACGTGCACACACATCTGCATCTGCACAACAGCCAGTATGAGGCCAAAGTCTCCCGTCACGAACAGAAGAAGTAGAAGTTATTACCCTTTAACACGAGGGTGAAGAAACATATATTCACTATAAATCTTTTAGGATTAAGTGTTTTGAGGCTAATAATTATGGAAGCCCTCTCTCTCTCTCTCTCTCTCTCTCTCTCTGATGCTTTCATTTTGATGTATGCTGATGCAACCAAGACGTTCTGCAACATAAAGAGAAAGAAAAGAAATAAAGCTGGTCCAGAGCAGACACACACACACACACACACACACACACTGTTGGTGCTACGACACAGAAATGCATTTGGAGAGCGACGCCTCAAACTTGTCACAAAATGCCAGAGGTTTGTAAAAGGTGTTACTGTCCTGAGTTGAGACAGGAAGTGTAAAATAAACAACCTCATAGAGTCCCAAATCATCTTCCAACACAACGTTCACATTTTTAACTCAACTGTTAACAAAACAGTGATCGAAGAGGAGATTTGAGGATTTGAGGGTGTTACTGAGTACTGACATCATACGAGACGCGAGCCTACAAACTACTTTACTCTACAACGTTCAACATTTGGTAGTGTCGTGGACCAAGCAGTCAAAGCACGAGGTAACACAGGTTTAGAGTGATGTGATAGTGATGTGGTAGTGATGTCATAGGGATAGTGATGTGGTAGTGATGTGGTGCTGATGTGGTAGTGATGTGGTACTGATGGGGTACTGATGTGATAGTGATGTGGTAGTGATGTGGTATTGATGTGGTATTGATGTGGTAGTGATGTGGTATTGATGTGGTATTGATGTGGTACTGATGTGATAGTGATGTGGTAGTGATGTGGTAGTGATGTGGTAGTGATGGGGTACTGATGTGGTACTGATGTGGTAGTGATGTGGTACTGATGTGGTACTGATGTGGTACTGATGTGGTAGTGATGTGGTAGTGATGTGGTAGTGATGTGGTAGTGATGTGGTACTGATGTGGTAGTGATGTGGTACTGATGTGGTAGTGATGTGGTA
>JAVQJD010019464.1:0-22077 GCA_036023655.1 Nannoperca australis
TTATGACCACATCTTTTTTTCTAAATATGTATTGCTTTTATTTTTTTGGTGTTATCGCTTTTTTTTTTTTTTTGTGAGCTTTTGCTCATGTTGAGACCAGTGTTGTATGAAAGGTAAAATGCTGTCTGTAACTGTATGAATTTCAATGTGTGCAATGTCCTTCGCTGTGTTTTGCGAGCAAAGTGTTGACGGTTCACAAAAAGAGACCTACTTCAAGATAATAATACCCAATTTGTTTATTTTGCCACTGCACATCGTTGCTGCATGTTATGATTTCTGTACGCTGACATTACCATTGACTAGTGTTTTTTTTTTTTTTTTTTTTTTCATGAATGCTGGATTTTTATTGGGGTTATTGGACACTGTGTCTTGTGAATTACACCATACGCCCCTTAGATTTCAAATATTTTTTTATTTGGTTAAGTTACAGCATTTTGACGTGTTGATAAGTTGTCATTCTACCACAATTCTTATTCATAGTATATTTGATGTCAAATCAAATGTATTTAAAGTGTCTTTATAAATTGACATTTGTTTGTTGTAAATAAAACATTGACTGTTTATTTTACATTTGAACTGTCTGGAAAAAACCTCACTTAGTCACACAAATATATAAAGACTCACAAGTCCAAAAATACATTTATTTGTGTGTCTTTCAAATATATTGATCAAATGTCAATAAGTTCAATCATGTAAAACATAACCTGGGAACATTTTATAATTTAATCTTTCCAACACTTAAAAGTATAAAGAAAATATATCAATTTCAGTGCGCTCTCATACAAAAATATACACTCCAATCAGTCATTTCGTAGTGATCATTTGAGCCCCTGTCTTTCAACCAGTTTTCATCAGTTCTGACTCTGGCCCACCCCCCTGCTGCACAGGTGACCCTCACTCTGACTGTCCGTTTCAGATAACGATGCATTACGTTATATAATGTAAAAATGTAAATCGTTTTGTAATTTGTATGGGCTGCATGGATAACTGCCAGAGGTCATACAGGTTGGAGTTTGGCTTGATTTATGTGGATAATCTGACAATATTGTAGCCTTTTGTGAAACATTGAAGGGTTACCATGACACAACATTTAACATGTATATAGTCCTCAGTACAATATAATCCAAGAAAGACAACGAATACAAAGGAAAGGTACACCAGACACACTCACCTTACACAAGCAGAGGGGAAAAGAAGCAAAGTGCACTCAAAATGTCAACAACTGCCTCTTATTGCTTATAAACAGATAATCTCTCAAACAAAGTTGCCCCTGGAAAAAGTTTGAATGCAAGCTTCTAACTAAGCAAAGTAAACATTATACACCCACAAGAAGTCCTGTGTTACAAAAACACTGACCAGCAGCTAAATCCTAACCTCTACTGAAACCGTTTTTTTATGGCCGCTTTTATTTTCTCAAACTGTCCTCTTGACTTTTCTACATACGGAGCGTTTTGACTACCTGCATTGCTAAAGTTGAACACCTTTTTATAAAAGACGAGTAAAAATGAAATCTGACATAACCCAGTAGTACGTTAGCAAATTTAGCCACCGTTGGCTTGACGGCGATGCTGCTTGTGATGACGAACCGCTTTATTGCCTGCAGTGGATGGAGAGAGAAAAAAAAATGTATTGATGAGTTACATGTATGTAACACTGGATCTTTATTGTGTGACTTGACAACATTTGACTGAGGTTACCTGTGTCCCTCTTCTGCACTCTGTGTGGAATTTGCACGGTGTATGGCCCTGGTAGTCCTGGTAAACCTGGGTGTCCAGGATCACCTGTAAACAAACAAAACTCTCAGCCCGCTTGTCTCAGTCACTACTAAAACATTACTACTTACATATGCAATGTTTCATCAGCTCTGTTTAAATGTACCCTTTTCTCCTCTGGGTCCGGGGTACCCTCTGTCTCCCTTTGGACCAGGGCCTCCTGGAGGGCCGGCGACGGTGCCGTAGGCTGCGCAAGAGCAAAAAAAGCACAGATTCAGTCGTGGATCAGTGAGGATTTTCCATTGCTGGAATACAGTATGCAGAGAATAATAACTCTATCCTCACTTCTGAAGAATTCCATGAGGTCAGCTGTGACGTTGCCGTAAGCACCGATGACGCGGCTCTGACCAGGTGGTCCGGAGGGTCCGGGTGGACCAGGGGGGCCTTGAATTGCTCTTACGTTTGCCCTCCAAGGTCCGTCAACCAGATACTCCTGCAGCAGGCCTTGATCTGGAGGAGGATTGTTGCATCAAAGAATTGTAAGAAACTCGCGGCCATACAAAACTATTTTAAAGTCTTTGGTCGTCGTTGGCCAAATGGAAAGAGTAGATCTTTTACTTAAGTCAGGGGTTACTGTCAGTCTGATACTGACTTTGAAACTGAACTGCTCAAGTTTCCTTCAGTGCCAAAGTTGTCCATTAATAGTTGTCTACACTGCAAACAGGAAGTGCTAACAACAAATGTCTGCAAGTTTTTATTCTGCCAATTTGCCAAAATGTAAATAAAAATTGGCAAAAAACCAGGGAATGCTCAAGTTTTAGCCCACAAGATAACTCATATATGCTGCTATATAATCCATAGCAGCATCTCCCAAAGCATTATGGGAACTGTAGTTTAAGCATATCTACCAAATAGAAGTAGGACAAACTAAATTGCTGGAGTGAGAGAAAATGTATTAACTTTTTCCATGTTGTACTATAAAAGGGGCGCGATGGGGGTGTTGGGGTGCCGCAGTTGTCTCAGTTATGTCTGCGTGTCAGACTTTGAAAACTCCTGCCTTAGACCCAAAAATCTCTACATTTGAAGACTGTAACGGACTCACTCTTGATGTAGTCTGTAACTTTCAAAGCGACGTTGGTGTAGTCCAGTGTCTCGGTGAGCTTGCTGACATCGATCTCTCTGTGCTCTGAGCCGTAGCGAGAGTCGCCCTGAGAGTAGCTCCGGCTCTGCGTGTGGCTCTGGATGTAACCCGGTTCACCGCGTTCTCCTTTATGACCCCTTGGTCCTTGAGGCCCTGGAGGGCCCATGATGGCACGACGAACGCTGTCACCTGAAAAACATAGCTCATTTCACATTTGTCCACTCATGCTGATGTCTTTAATCCGTCCGTGTGGGATTTTAGGAGCTTACTGGTCAGATACTCCTGAACTTCGGTGCGGATACTCTCCCGAGGGAAGTTTCCAGTGTAGGAAACAGATCCAGTGTAACTGCCTGGTGGACCCTGTGGTCCCATTGGACCTTGAGGACCAGGAGGGCCGGGAAGACCTCTGAACCCAGAAGAGCCTGAGAAAGATTCAGTTCTACGTTATTGTCATTCTAAGTAAACAGCAAGATAAGGAAACCTTGTACAATTGTGGTTTGTAGACTACAAAATAGGGAGAAGACCAATAAACAAAATGAGAAAAGAGTTGAATTAACACCTCCCTAACTGAATGTTAACATACAGGTAGGCTTTCATTATGGAGGTTTTGCTGCCCTCCATAATGATATATATTTTTAGAACAACTGGAAATTTAGTCAGACTCACTCTGCAGGTAACGCTGAATGTCCTCCAAACTGTAGCCGTGACCTCCCGCCCCGTACACAGTGGCAGTGGAGACTCCTGATGGGCCCTGTGGGCCAGGAGGGCCTGGTAGGCCTGGGACACCTGGAGGACCGGGAGCACCATGTTGTATAGCAGAGCTAATCCATGAGCGGAACTCCTGATCTAAATAGATGAAGATACGAGGGAGATGATGACTAACGTCTCGCCGTTCTTGGAAAATGAGCTCTGTGTAATTATCTCTCCAGGTGAAACAAAGCCAGTGTCTGTCAATGGGAAAGTCTAATAAAATGATTTACTTCTCATCAGTGCGGTATAGTCAATCTTAGCAGTGGTGAAGCCAGAGCCCCCTGAAACAGAAGGCCCAGGAGGACCGGGTGGCCCGGGCGGACCTCTAGCGATCCCTCTGTCTGAAAAATGACGATTGATTAAGTCCAGGCACCACATTTGCAGGGTTATCGTGTTCTATTAGTGCAACTTGTGCTTACCATTCATGATATTAAAGACATATGTGGCTATCTCCTCTACACGGTAACCGCCTGAAAGGCCTCCTGATATCCCTGGTGGTCCCGGTGGTCCTTGTGGCCCTGGTGGCCCTGACAAATATCTCCTCACATCGTCTCCTAGACAGATCATAGCAGAGAGACACAGTTTAGCGCAGTCGTTAAACATGACTAGAGTTTCCAAATACAGTGAACTGTAAATATGTAGAGTGCAGTGTGGATAATATATGTTAGAACATGTATTGTACTTACTCTGAAGCAAGGCGATGAGACCACTGACCGTCAGGGATCCAGAGCCAGGTCCAGGAGGACCAGGTGGCCCTGGAGGACCCTGAACGCCAATGCTGAGGCCTGAGCCCGAACCTGAAATTACACAACACAGTTATGCAGCCCCCATTCTACTATAAGTATAGTATAATAATATAAACTCTGGCTTACGTTGTATGTATGCAATGATGCGAGCAGAGATGTCCTCCATAGAGCCTGAGAAGGTTCCAGGGATTCCTGGAGGTCCAGGTGGACCTGGAGGTCCGGGGATACCAGCCTGCCTGCTTCTGCCTGCATGGAAGAAATTAAATGTGTTCTTACTGTGTTCTCCCCCCCGACAGCCTGTGAGCTTGTGACCTTGCTTTAGAAAAACTCTTACTTATATATTCGGTGATGTACTGGCGCATTTCACTAGAAGTAGCGAAGGAGCCTGGAGGGCCAGGAGGTCCTGGGGGACCAGGGGGGCCTGAGGTGACTGAGACGGAGCCTGAGGATGATAAATGACAGTAAAGACCCTGAAGAGGTTAAGTGGACTCAAACTAACTTCTTAAGTACCTGAGATAAAACACTCCACTTTGTGTTTTAGTAAAAATTGTAAAGATTAGTTAGGACAATAGTTGTGATTTTCTCTACCTCTTGAAGAGCCAGGAATACCAGGAGCTCCAGGGTCCCCTTAGGAACGATAAACAACACCAAAAGCATGATCTTCACATAAGCAGATACAGTGTTTTCACGGAAATTGGCAGCATTCGATGTTTTAGTAGGTTTACCTTTAAATCCTTGTGGTCCTGGATGCCCAGGAGGCCCTGGTGGACCTGGTGGTCCGGGGATCCCGTGTCCTCCGGTATAAGTCGACACTGTCAAGAAGAAATAAATGCACGGTTATACATTGAGCCTGCTTTCCCAGTGTGTCTTTCTAATATAATTCTAATCTGATTTAGTCTGATTTGCGTTTAGATGTTGACCTCTATCAGAGCTTCCTGGTCTCCCTGGGGTACCTGGTACACCTGGCTGGCCTGGTTCACCTGAGACACACATGAGATGTCACTGTTATTTATGCTGGGAAGATTTGTCCACAGGGAAGCGCACAGCTATCTGCATAGTTACACAACAGATACGCAAACACCAATGCTTGGTGAAAATAAAAGAAAGACAATTACCTTGGTATCCCCGTAGTCCGGGAGAACCTAAAAATAATGATGGAGACGTTGTAATAAAGTGCGACTAAAACTAAAAGAGAGGACGTTTCTTTAAATGATGCATACAGTGAGAAGTCTTCACAAAACCTGATCACCTGTTGATCCTTTAGGCCCAGAAGGTCCAGAAGGTCCAGGTGGTCCGGGTGGTCCAGTGTAAAACGTTCCTGAAAGATGAGCAGCGTTGAAATGATTTCTGTTGCTATTAGTTACGTCAACCCCACGTCAAGACTACACAATAGTACACATTTGATTTAGCAGATTTAACAGATGTCGGATCGTACCAGAGCTGGATGTAAAGCCTCCAGAGTCTCCTTTGTCTCCTTTAGGTCCTTGTCTTCCATGACCTGCAAAGCAAAGATTAAAGTTTGATATAAACAATGGATGAACTTAAACATAATAAACAAACACACTGAATGGATTTAACAAGCTCAAATACTTAATACTGACCTGGAGGTCCAGGCGGTCCTGGAGGTCCTTGTCTTGAATCCCCTAATGAAGACATTTTTAAAAACCCAATTTGAAAATGATGACAAGAACTCTCAACAAATCTTACAAAATCATTAAAGATGATGCCTTTGATGATGCTGCAGCAGGTGCATGTTGTGTCTTATTTACCTGGACGTCCAGGAGGACCCGGTGGGCCGGGTGGACCAGGTATTCCCAAGGCTCCACCGGAACCAAACTGCCCTAAAGTAGAGAAAAAACACCACACAATTCTAAATAATAAACTGTATTCTGGTCTGTAGAAAGGGACAAAACAGGGTAAAAGTGTTTGTTGTGTTTTCCGTAAACATTAAATCTCATGTAACTTGTGCTAAAAAGCGGCCACTGTGGCCACAAGTCGCAATTACAGAATAACAAGTACGTGTAGATTAACAGTAGAATAAGCAGGGAAGAGTGTAAAGTCAACAAACTGACTTTGTAATGTCAGTTTTATTTTTTGTTAGCATTAGCCACCAAAATCTCCTGGTCATACCAGACCAAGTAAGTCTGTAGCATCAAAACACCTGAGGGTACAGAACTGGAGTTTACTGCTTATGAATTCAACTTTTTTACTTGCAAGATGAAGGTTGTGTTCTCTCAAAGGTTACATAGTCTGGCTTCAGGTGTATTCTGCAGCCGACAATGTCACACCAGAGATGCGGCAGTTTATTTCTCACCTTCAAATAGTGTATGTCTGACAGAAAACCACCAAAACAAGTACTCACTCTCAGCTCTGGTCGAGCTTATGCTCTCGGTGGTTCTCACTGTTATTCCTTGTTCTCCCTGGTCTCCCTTATATCCCCTGTCACCTTTAGGACCTGTGAAGACAATTTAACTATGAGACTCTGTCGAGTCTAATCAGCTTCATTTGGGAGCAAAACAGCATGATGACCTACCAGGTTGTCCAGTCAGACCAGCAGGGCCAATGGGACCTGAGGAGGTAAATCAAAACACATGAACTCTTTAACGTTGCCAGCACAACCTTGATACATATTGTTACTAGCAATATGGTACAATCATTCCGGGCTGAGATGCAAGATTATCTGGCTACTTTCTGAGCGTTCAAGGTTCAGACCTGATAATCCTGGAGGTCCTGCAGGGCCGGGAGGACCAGCAGGCCCAGGTGGTCCTGGGATGGCAACAGAAGAGGAGCCAGCTGGAGAATAAAAGCGGCGGTCAGATATCCTTAAAACTAGAGTCTAATCAATGTAAAATATACGTATTACCATGTTCTGTTACCTGCATTGATGATTCTTCCTGGTTCACCTGTGTCACCTAAAACAGAGAGACACATGTCGCATCAGATGCACAGATTAACAGCACATTTATTTTGCTGCAGGAGGCCCTCAAGGGGGCTGAGGTTGATAGTAGCCTAATACCTTTGAAGCCAGGTTGTCCTGGATTTCCTGGTATCCCTAAAAGCAAGACGTAAGTAAATTATTTTTGCATTCAGAGCATTAAAAGCAAATCATTTACAATGTGTGTTGTATTAGTAGTAGAGTCGTACCTGGTGATCCTTGAAGCCCAGGTGTTCCTACAGAGCGGGAGATATTATTAATATATCTTTTCATATTATCCACAAATGATAATGTTAATAAAGCTGGAGATCAAGTTTCATAAAGGTGACATCAGGCTCACTTTACCTGGAAGTCCATTATCTCCAGGAGGCCCAGCAGGACCTCTGAGTCCAGGAGGCCCAGCAGGTCCTTGGTCACCTGAGGGCATAAAAATAAAAATATAGTTTATGATAATTTGAAGAGAAAAAGAAAGAAAAGCCTTTTTTATAGCCTCATGAGCTGTGTAATCTCAAAAGCCTTTTTTCATCCCACCTGTGCATTGTTTTATTTTACTGTCAATATACATATTTTTTATGTATCTTATTATATGCACAAATAAAAGACGAAAGACTCAGATAAATGTTCTTGTGCAAAAAATGAAAAATAACACTTAAATAGGTGTATCTGTAATGCTTATACAATGACTCATTTACCTCTTGATCCTTTTGCACCATCATGTCCAGACAACCCTGATGACATAAAAAGAAAAACACACATAAATAAATGAATGAATGAATGAATGAATGTGTATATGTATGTGTGTGTGTGTGTGTGTATATATATATATATATATAGCAGAAGAGGCTGAAGAGGCTTTATGAGCAGACTCTCTACTGCCCCTTGGTGGAGTTTGTTATTTAATACTCTTGTTACTGCCACATGGCAAAAAATCTGTTGTAATTATTTGTAAAGATAAGTCAGCTATAAAGTAAATTAATAATTAGTCATTTAAAAATAAGTCACTCATTACCTTAATTCATCACAATCAGGTCACATTAAAGTAATAGTTCAACAATTTGAGCAGTTTCCAGGCAAGCAACAAAGACTGCAGGAAGTCCCTGCTTCCAGCCAAGAATAGTCCAGCACATAACCCTGCTTAATTTGACAAATTGTAATTTTTATACACGTCAGTTTTTGACAGAGCCAGGCTGTTTCCCCCGTGTTTCCAGTCTTTGTGCTAAGCTAAGCTAACCAGCTGCTGGCTGTAGCTTCATATTTAACGGACAGATATTAATCTTCACATCTAACGCTCTGCCAGAAAGGGAAAATTCCAAAATGTCAAACTGTTGTTGTTGTTGTAGTTCAGAAGCACGGCATCCATAATCTGTGTGAGTGTCTGAGGTTGGAGGTCCGGTGACTCACCCGTTGACCCTTTCTGTCCAGCTGGTCCTTGCAGACCTGGTAAACCAGCATCACCTGAGGAGTGGGAAAGCTCGATCAGTAAACTGCACAGAGAATTTGGCACGCCAGTTTGTCAGATATAGTTTACTTCACAAAGCTGTACTGAACAGGCAGACAAAGCTGTCACCAGGATCACCAAAAGTAATTCATTATTTTTAACTATGGTAAAAAACATTCACTGATCCCACATGTCCTAAAAAAAAACTTGTAGTTAACAAACCTTTAAGTCCTTGAAATCCAGGAAGCCCTCTGTCACCTGCAGAGTGAGAAGAGTGGCTGTGAGTAACATTATAGCATAAATTAACTAAATTAACCATTTCACTGTATGTACAATGTCCATGTAACCTACCTTTAATCCCTGGTAGCCCCGTCTCGCCACGGAAACCCTGAGGACCCGGTTGACCTGTAACAAAACAAACACCAAGGGTTAAGTCAAGGCACTGAATAAAACAGTATTTTCAGTTGGTGCTGGTAAATTTGAGATGATATCCCACTCCGCAAGTTTTTCTGGAATCACTGTATTGCTCCACATGAATGATAACAGGGAGAAACTGACCTGGTGGCCCAGAAAGCCCATGAGGTCCAGGAGTGCCTAGAGCAAAGATGGATAATTATTCAAAAGTAACATTATAGTAGCCTTTGGACACCTCAATAATTATACAAAACCAAAAAATAACATTAGAATAAACTGACACAGTTTGACGACAGTTAAAGAGTTTTATATATGATGAAGAACATATTTCTGCAAAGCATAGGTGCTACTGAAGCGGTGAATTAATGCTGTTGTGTTCTTGTAATTTAAGTTGTCAAAAAAAATTTGAGAGAAAAACATTTTTACATTGACCACAAGCAGTTATGGTAAATGTGGTCTTTTCTCTTCTCTAAGCTGCAGAAATGTAATATAACAATGAAGTGTACTTTATTTTTCATAATTTCTATTCTTAATTACTGTATGTGTCGATGTCACGGTAGAGATCCGGTTTGCTTTTCACTGAACAATATGGTGGCTTTTTTTGCAAACTGACTCTATGCTGCCACATGGTGCCGTTTGTAGTTCATACACCATGAGGTAATAAACTACAGATGCACCTTTTGTCAGCATCTAAAACCAACTGTATTTTGATGTAACAACAGTAATAGACATATTTGTTTATAATATCTTTTTTAAAGGTGCAAGGTATAATGATCTCACCTTTTAATCCCACAGACCCAGGGGCCCCAGGATTTCCGGGAGCACCTGCACAAACCAAACATGTGAGATCCTGTTGTGACACAATCTAGATAAACTCGGTGTTATTAGTGTCACAAATAAACACTAGTATTGTACTGTTTCTGCCGGGAACCCGAGCCATACCTCTTTCACCTTTCACTCCAATGCCTGAAGGTCCTGGATCACCTCTGGGGCCAGCCGGGCCCTCGCGACCCCTGATACCTGGCGCCCCATCCAGTCCATGATCACCTGATAAGACAATTTATATACAAATAATCACTCACTGTAAATAAGCAAAGCAGTTGCGTTGTGTAGTTTGACCTGAAGCACTCTCTGTACCTTGGCTTCCTTTCTGTCCTTTAGGACCCTCTGGGCCTGCATGACCTGGAGCACCCGGAGCGCCTGAGGTCAAAGGTTACGGTCAGTAAAATCACACAACAGTCCTAAGAAAACATCAAATCCTGGTAATGACTCAAGGAGAATGAAAGTCATCATTCCTCACCTGGAAGTCCAGGGTAACCAGGATCTCCTGTGATAAATAAAACATAGTGATTATGATGAGTGAATACGCAGTAGATGACATGTAAAGAAACAGACCAACAGAATTACAACTGAAAAATCTGGAAAGTGATTCCCGACCTTTAGATCCAGAGTCCCCTGAAAAGAATAAAGAATGAACATAAATTAAACACAATTCGTGTTGATTATCTGATTAAAACAGGCTATATGTTAAGATTTTATCAGATAATTAATAATAGAATTTCACCTTTAGGTCCAGGCAGTCCTCTCTCTCCCTGCACTGACGACACTAGAAAAGCTGAGCCACAAAACAACAGTTCAATGAACCTCAACATACTGTGTGTGTGTGTGTGTGTGTGTGTCTATTATAGTCAGTATCTATGTTTCGTACTTTTGATTGCCGGTGATGCCATTTCAGCTTTTATCATTTCTTGGATCCTCAGCTGAAGAGAACTAACATCAATGTGTCCTCCACTCACACCGGTCCCGAGGCTGAGACTGGTACCAGCACTGGCCTCGCTTGTCCCGCTGGTCCCAGCACCTCCAACACTGGCCCCAACACCTCCAGCAGTGGCCCCAGCCCCTCCATCACTGGCCCTGCTGGTCCCAGCCCCTCCAACACCGGCCCCAGCCCCTCCAACACCGGTCCCGCTGGCCCCACTGGTGCCAGTAGCACCACCTCCAACGCTGATGTCAATGCCATTGCCACCAGTGGAGCCGCCAGCACCCGCAGCAACCCCGATTTGTGTTTTGGAGCCCGAGCCTCCACCTCCAGCGCCCAGGTGTAGCGTGTTGTCAGTGTGGTCGGTGCCTCCACCCCCCACATATGTGTTGATGTCATTGGTGGAACCAGCCGACAGCCGACTGGTATGAGCATTGGTGACCGAGGACTTGGCCTCCAGGGTAGCCACTCGATTCTTCAACTTTCTCACATCCTCAGCTGAAAAATGGACATAAAAATTTGGTAAGATGCACATACTAGGAGATCACGTTATAGGAAATGATTCTCAATCTGTAATTTGACTGACTAATGAAGTGTTTTCTGCAGGAATGTATCTGTGGGAGCCACCTCTGACTTCTGCAACTTGACAGTTTAATACAAAACTATACATACAACAGTATAAACAAATATTTTTGAATGGGACGGGGGGAGAGGATGTATTTAAATAAATGTTATATACAGTATATAGAAAACACTGTACTATATTGTTAATAAAAATAAAAACTAATCTCTAAAACAGCATCTCTAAGAATGAAGATAAAACAAGGCCAACACAAAAAGATGTCTACAAAACTTATGTATTTCAATACTAAATATAACACAAAGTAAAAGATTACAGATCAAAGCCAATTACTAAAATCTTCATTACTTAATGTGAAGGTTATTGGTAACTTCAGAGTGTAAATGAATGGACATACAATTAGCTTGGGGTTAACTACTACTCTTATTTAGCTAAATGCTCATTAGTTAAAACATAATAGTCAAAGTAACACAACTGATGTCTTCTGTCAGATCACTCAAGAAACCATATTAAAAATAAGGAAAAAGTCTGACAACTACCCAATAGTAATGTTATGTTGCCATGCAGTCAATTAATTAGCTGTGGGCAACAGCTTTTAGCCTATATTTGTTTACCTTTTGGTAAATTGGCATCATTAAAAGTATGCTGAATTAGCCCGCTGCAGTCCCTCTTTGCAATGTATCTATGGATGTCCACAACTATCAGTGGATTATAATTTTTCTGTGATTTCTAAGCAGATTTTCTAAGCAAGATACATACAAGTAAAAATATATCACAAATTAGAAGTTGCGAATGTTACTCCAGGTTCTTTTTTATCACGTTTTTATCAGGATAAACTCTCCTGCTGCAGGAATACAAGCAGGAGTCCCTGATGTCTTCAAGCAACGATTTCTGGAGCGGCTCCACTAACAATGAATGCCAGACCGACTTTATGGCAGCGGGACAGTACCCAGAGATCAAGTTTCCAGGGAAGGGAGTAGACTTACCGTCTCACAGTTCTTAGCAGCACTGTGAAATAATGCTCACTAGCCTGTAAAAGCTGAAACACACATTTTATAGGTTGAAAAACAGTCCTTCGCAGGCACTTTATCGCAGAGCAGCTCCAGAGATTATCTCATGACTCCTAAGGTTATCTTTGGGAAGATTTTTATTTATTTTATTTCCCTATTAAATCTCATTGTGTTGTATAAGTCCTTACCCAGTGCAATGAGCCCGAACAAGAGTCCCAGCAGGAGCAGGGAGAGGAGGAGAAGACCCAGCAGCCATTTCCACCAGGAGCAACATGCGTCGGAGCAGCAGCATAGTCCTCCACCTCCAAAGATGCCGCTGTCCCTGTGAATCTCTGAAAAACGAAGAGTAAAGAATGAAATCCTCACTTTCAAACACTAAAATACGCATCATCGTGTAAATCTCAACGTGCGTGCAATGACAAATACCTGCATAGGTGGCTTTGTCTTTCATTACAACTCCAGACGATCCATCTGATGAAGGAATGAACAAACATCAGTCATTTGTTTCTATAATCAAAGTCATTTTATGGTCTTAGAGATTTTTAATGACCACTCACAGTAAGAGTTGCCTGTCTCCGTCTTCAGTGGCATCGTCTCAGTGTAGCTTGAAATAAGCTTCTCTTTCTTTATTGAATCTCCTGATAGTGACCCTGTAAAATTAGAAATACTTTTTTTAAGTACTACTTTTATTGCATTTGTTGTGTTTAACAAGAAGAAAATTAACCAGCGCTCGTCATGTTATAATATACTAAATGTGGGTGTCAAGGACTGTGCAGATGCAGGAGGCTGAAATTATTATAGTTTACACTTTGTCTATGGGACGACTTCACCTCCATTTACAGACTTAAGTGACCGGCATCAAGGTTGCATTATGTTCTATTATTTAAAACAGAATAGTTATATGTATGAATATATTTTACAGCTGGGAATGTTGAGATCCAAAACTTGGTCCGGAAAAAGTTGAGAAACTCTAGATGAGTGAAAGAAAATTCAGTGTTTCTCCAGAAGGTGGCGGTAAGCAGCTGACTCACCTCCTCCTATGTGAACACTGCTGCTGCTGGTGAACTGCTTCCCGCTGTCTTTAGCCAAAATGAGCATTTCTGCGTCCCTCTTGGCTGGAACGTTCTCCTTTTCGGAGATCAGGAACTTATAGTCTTTCTTATACGAGTCATCAGTTTGGGATCTAGTGGCTGACAACAACCAAAAAAGTCAGGAATCAAGTGAGTTTGAGAAGTATTTTGACTGTGACTGTGGGAATTTAAACTATTGTGGACTTACTTGCAGAGACTCCAGTGCTGACGACGCCACCACCATTTGACACGTTCTTCTGAACGCCATAACCTATAAATACAAACACACACAGATAAACACTCACGTAAGAAAGGTGCTATTTTGTATTGTTATCAAGTGCAAAATATTTGACAGTGTCCAAGATATTGTAGAAACTGTCATAAAACATGCTTCCGTACCTCCCGAGTTAGCGCTTACGTTGGCTCCGCTGGTGGTGAGCACACTGCCAGAGGTGGGAGCCAGATTGTTCTGAAAGCCGTAAACTGTGAACAGGGATGCAGGGTTCGACTTGATTAAATAACATAAAATCTTGAAATAACACACACCTGAGAAACTCAGAAAAACAACACACTTGGGGAAGACAATGACAAAATATAATGTTGAATTTAGATTTAAAAAACTATAAAAAAAGTATATATAACACAAGCAAAGTACTCTGCAACACTAAAAAAAACAAAGATATTCCATTTACAATGCTGAAAAACAGGGAAAAGTGAAAAATCCTCAAATTTTTGAAACTGGAACTGCTTGTTATTAACAAGTATATATACTTAATATAAGTTAGAATTGTAGCATTTTGTTTATTTAAAGAGCACTGCCCAACCAAATGTATCATGAAGAAAGACAGAAACTGTGAAAATGGATTTCTAAGGTTACAAATGTGTTATTATACATCTGTCACAACTGTAGAGATCAATCCAGAATACGTTAATCTAACAGGTAATATCCAATTGACGTTTGGTCTCACCTGACAGGGACGAGGGTGAGGTGAGGCCGAGCGGCGAGGATCCTCCCGGCATGTTGTTGGTGCCGACCTGGTACGTGTAGCTGCTGGCGTTGCCAGCGACCACCGTGGAGGAGGAGGAGGGCAGCGTGGAGGTGGACCAGGCGAAAGATGGAAGTGTTGCGTCCAGCGTGTCATACTGCCCTGATCTCACACCAGTATCATACTGGGCTGATCTCACACCAGTATCATACTGGGCTGATCTCCCACCAGTATCATACTGGGCTGATCTCCCACCAGTGTCATACTGGGCTGATCTCCCACCAGTGTCATACTGGGCTGATCTCACACCGGTGTCATACTGGGCTGATCTCACACCGGTGTCATACTGGGCTGACTTCACACCAGTATCATACTGGGCTGATTTAACACCAGTATCATACTGGACTGATCTCACACCGGTGTCATACTGAGCTGATCTCACACCGGTGTCATACTGAGCTGATCTCCCACCGGTGTCATACTGCCCTGATTTAAGACTGATGTCATAATGACCCGATTTCACATCAGTATCATACTGGCCTGATTTCAGACCAACATCGTACTGGCCTGATTTCACACCAGTATCAAACTTCCCATTTGTCAGAGCGTTATCGTACAGGCCTGATGTATCAATGGTGTGGAAGTGGCCTGATCTCACACCAGAGCCAAATGAAGTTGAACCTGCCGAAGAGAAAAGACACAAAAAGAAAAATCACTAAAATGTAAAGTGTCTCTAATTTAAATCCCAGTTCGTGCCTCTCGAGATAGATGATGAGTCATAAAGCTAAGTATCTTTTTTATGGAGGGGGAAAGCAACCAAAATCCCTCACAAACTGAGGCCATTTAAACCATATTCTGGGAGGGAGACATGGTGGCTGTGCATGTGCATGACTCTGGTAATAAGAGTATATACCTGACTGAGTGGCCACAGAGATGGTCTTGGTTTCCACGCAGGCCTTTTTAGGGACAGGCAGGGTGATGGAGGCGTTGGAGGAGCGAGTGGGGCTGACGCTGCTGGAGCGTCCCTTCAGCAGCTTCTTCACGTCATCCAGCTCCGTCCCTGCAAAACCACATCGTCGTGCAAACAATGCTCACCAAATATAAAAATACTGCAGTATCTCAAAGAAAGTCACTTAAGTGTATGAGTTTAGTCGGAAAGTCAGTTACTTACTCAAGTACATAGATACTTTTCACGCTACTCATTTAAACAAAAATATTGTACTTTTTACTCAAATTCAGACAACAGCTAGCTTTAATTTAAGCTACGGCTAGCTGTGGCTATTTCACAAGCTAGCTCTCTTACTTTAGCTGTTAGCCAGCTGTTAGCATTTTACTATGCTACTAAGTTAGTGATAATACTTTTGAATGCATGGCTTTTTTGTAACAGTGTTTTCACCATAGACTGTATGATTTTCACCAGTTGTGGAAGAAGTTGTGGTCTTACTTAAGTAAGTAAAGTAAAAGTAGCAATAGAATAATATAAAAACACATTAGGCTATAAGTCCTGCATTCATCATTTTACATGCAGAAGTAGGCATATGTGTTAGCACAATGTGCTTCAAGTAGCCTATAAAAGTAAGTAAGTTACATTTGATTAATGGATTATTATTATTAACTCATTACTTTTAATAATGTAGCTGGTAAAAGTGGGACAAATTTTAACAGCTACTGCTGGGTCTTCAAAGTAACAATTATCTGTTAATTAAATGTAATGAAGTAATGAAAATACAATACTTTCCCCTGAAATGTAAATAACTTGAAGTATAAAGTAGCATAAAATGGTGATAAGTACCTCAAACTTGTACTTACTTAATACGTAAAAATACTTACTGGTAATTGCATTTCACTATAGATTTTTATGCTGTTTGATTTCTATTTCTACTAAAGTAAAAGTACTAAATACTTTTTCCACTGCTGCTGAAAGCACTGAAAATGCAACCCAGCTGAAGTTAAGGTGGCACAGAATGACTAACTGTTCAAAAATGTGGATTCAGTATTAGCAGTTATTCACTTATTCAGCAGGGGGAGCGATCATTGTAAAACTCAAGACTCTCTGCTGTTTGGCCTCAGAAGGGAGGTGCTGCCTGCACACAGTGACTCATGTGTGCCATTGTTGCCACCACAAATCTGCCCCTTAACATGGACACAATGCAAACAAACCCATGGTTCCTCATTGTTTGAAGCTCACCCTTTTCTGTTTGCTGAATGTACTATAATCTATACCTTCTGCCTGGGTGGAGGGGGGGGGGGGCTGCACATGTGTTACCAATTGAGATTTAATGGACGTTAAGATGCATGTGAGAGGTCGAAGAGAAGGAGTGTCCTGTGTGTGATATACTGAAAACTGAGCCAAAGCATTTGACGGCAACGTAATTTAAAAAACATGCTGCTCTAAAGTAACCCCACAGTAAAAATAGTTCACTGTCCAAGCGGTTCTTTGAATGAACACACTCGAATAAAGACGGTTTGTTTCTTTTTGAGGAATTGCATAACGGACAGCAAATGGATCAATGTGTCTCAAGTGGTCTTACATCTGCAGGCTGTGGGAGAGGCACTTTGTAATCTGGCTCTGATCTCGCTCTCTGGAGAAAAAAAAAATCACAACACACAATGGACAAAGGAATCCTGATTTAATAAAAAAGAAAGCCGGGACAATTCAGAGTCAGATGGTGCAGAAATAATGAAGGGAGGAGGGGGTAAAAACTAGTACTGAATACCTCTGCTTTCGCTCCTCCCTCTTGTGGTGCTCGAGCCTGAAAAGAAGAAAACGTGAATACGAACACAGACGTAACACGACAACAATCAGAAAGTGTAGAATCCCATACGGCCGTCTGTCTCACTTACAATAGTTTCCATAATCTTTGCGTGTAAATTCTGGAGAGGAATTAGCACTGGAACTCCCTATAAGAAAACACAATAGCAACAGAAACGTTGACAGCACTCTCGTGCACTAACGTTTCCTCAACTTTGCAAGCTTCTGTTTCTGGCACCCCCGATGCCAACTGCGCGGCGCATGTGTTCTAAACAGGATCTCACCATCATATCCTACTGAGCGACTGGATATGTTCTTCCTCTCCCGGAAACCTGGCGACAGGCCTCCTGATGAGCCAGCAGTCTGCGCTCTCCTGGCACCACTCGACGAGCTGGACCTGACCTTTGACACCGAGCTCACGAGATAACTGCCACCGCCTCTGCCTCCTCCTCCTCCTCCTCCTCCTCCACTTCCGTACCCTTCTCCGTCTAAGTAGCCCCCCCCTCCGTCGCCTCCCCCCGAGGAGTCTCCTCCGAGGTAAACTCCTGAAGAGGAGCTGTAGCTGCTGGTGTTCACACCTACAGAGGCTGGAGGGATGATGCACACAAGTTGTTTAGTTTTTTTGTTTCCTCACTACAGTGTGAATGCACAGACAGGCCGAGTGAGTGGAAATTTGCTCTCACATGAAGAGAAGTAAGTTCCACTGCTGTTCTGGGTTAAGACATTCTTCTCCAAGCCCAGCCCTCCAGCACTGCTGGACATATTCCTGTGATTTGATCCGCTGGTTCCCTCTAGCAACGAGAAGACACACAGAAAAACAAGAAGAAGCTGTTACTCATCGGGTACTTCCTTTAGAACTGCTCAGCTATAATTACTGAATTATGAGTTAAATTTACTGCAGATAATTAAAACAAGCATGAGTTGAAGAAGGAGACACTCACTTGGTGGTAGAGAAGTCAGTCTGGTCGTGGAGGTTAAAGTTTCAGTCACAACTGATGGCACGTACAAAGAAAGACAATCATCATCCTGGGAGTTACAGGATCTACAGCACTGTGTTATTTAAACGTCTTTATGTTAATCCCAGCTGACAGGTGTTGAGTGACTGGCACGGTGATGACTTTTACACTTCCAGACTTGTATTAATCTGACTTTGATTGATAGACAGTTGACGGATGTATAAAATTCAGCACCACTGTCTTATACAGGGTGTATTTGCAATGACAAATGGCTTTGTTAATGGCTGACAAATCATTTAATAGTGCTTTATGTATCAGTTATCAGTCATCTTAATAACAACAACATTTGGGATGTCAGGTTGGTATTTATCCTCCTCCAGCAGGGACAGCTGCTTGGTATTTTTAGCTCTTTAGGACCCCTTCAGTGGACCTTTTGACCTCCGGCCCACTTGAACCCCAATCAAATTCTTAACACCCTATTAAAGTACAGACTTAATGGATTAATATAATTATCATGATAAGAACCCTTTAGTAATGACTAACCTTTGCCGATGACATTTTAGAGTCGAATATTTTTCTAAGAGTCTAATAATTTTATATAAAATGATTAATAATCTTTTAGCTGGTCTAATAATTAGACAGTGACCAGCTAAAAGATGTTCTTATCAATGCCTTAAATCTGATTAATAAAGCATTAGTACATTATTTATTACTCGTTAATAAAGCCATCCGTTGCAAGTAAAAAAACACTTTTATAAAAGGTGATTAAATTAGAAAGTGGTGCCAAACTTTCTGATCAAGTGTGTTTGTTTTCTTTTAGTCTGTCAAGTTCAATATAATACATTCATAAATCACATGATGCAGGTGAGATTAAAAGCTGAGAATATACAAAATAGTAAGTACATGAGCACAGAATAGCAGCTAAACCATCTCCACGAGCGCTCCGGAATATTTCAAGTTAGTTAGTAAGTAAATAAACTACTATTTCCCAGGTCAGCAATGAACCTTAAACCTTGGTTTTTATTCTTTGACAGTTGTGCTGTAAACATATTTATGTTTATGTGTCATTTTCTCACTTCAATCAAAAACTATCTCCCCAAATCTGTATCTCTAGAAGCCGTTAAACTCTTTTGGCTGAATATAAACAAAGCGTGGGAAGTTTATTAAGTACAGTTTGCGTAAGTCATGTTGTGTTTATAATGCACTGGCTGCAGGTAATTAACATTAATGACACCCTTGTTCTCCGGCTGCAGCCCGTTGGGTTTTGTCAGTTATAGATAAAGTAAATTCCATTTCGATTTTATGCTGCCTCCTCGCTCCTATCCTCCTACTCCTTCCTTTTAGGGACTTCTGTTTCTGGGTCAAGGCTAAAAACAAAAGGAGAACACGCTTTTGCTTCCGTCGCTTCTGGACTTTGGAACAGCGTCCAAAAAGTTCTCGGAAAAGCAACATCATTGCACACAAGGCATCTTAAAACTCACTTGTTTTGGCTTTTTTTTTTTTATGATCTTCCAGAACTACGTGTGTTGTGTCCAAACCTCACTTCCTCACTTTCTTTTCTTCTACTACTAACTACTAATTCAAAAAGTGATACATAACTCAAGTTTACTAACTTTTCTTTTATAAGTGAAATTAAAAAAAAGACAAGAGAAGAACAGGGAGACAACAGAACGGCTGATTATAGGTTTGTCTTAATTACTCGCCATCAAAAGTCAATAGGCTGAGATGAGCTGTTTACATTCACTTATGACTAATGGAGGAAAACCCGGAGGATGACTTACACCCTGAGAGAGAGGAACAGGAATAGAAACCTGAGACTAGTGAAGGCATGCAATGATGTTAGTGAAAGCAAATCCCCCCCCAAAAAAACAGCGAGACAAAAGCACGCAAGAAGAAAAAAGTGTTTCGGGGTCTTTAAAGACGGACGCCAATCTGTCATTAAGCGTTCCAATCAAAAAAAAAAAGAGGTCTGTGGAAAAGAAAGTTGCATCTGTGCTGAGATTTATGCATCTGTTGATGCTTTGAGCACCACAAATAAAAAAGTCAATACACCTCCATTGTGTTTGCGTGGCAGATTTCTTTTAAACTATCCCAAACTATCTACAGCTACATGTTTGAAAACGTGTGTGTGTGTTTGTGTGTGTGATTTGGGTGAACCAACACTTTAAATCATGTTTTCATGGTGGCTTTGTCTCTTGGCAGTTTCAAAACATCATTAATAAATTGGGAAATCTCACCCTTTTCTTCTGACAAGTCTCCTGAGAAGTCCATCTGTCTCGTTAACTCGTCCATCCCATTTTATCTGGTGAGACGATGATAAAACGTTGACCACGGTCATGCACGTGCATGATTGTTCAAGCTGTTGTTCAAAGTCAGTTTATTCTGTGACTTGTAACTGCTGTTAAATGGCATTTTAGCAAACATCTGATGGGAAAAGGGCGTAGCTATGCCAGGAATGATTTGGGTTAAAGATCAGGCCGCTTGTGTCTGATGTTTACTGCATTCATTTGAAATTTCATGCCATTGGAAGACAGAAAAAAAATGTCATCACATCAGTCTCATGATAGTATTTGGAAAAACCACAATCTAATACTTTAGGAGTTACTTGAAGAATATGCTTTTGGTGATCTGGATAAAGACAGACATTCTGCAGTGGGCCCCGAGAAAGATCAGACAGAAGACATGACATTCAGCAACTCACAAAATACCGTATTTAAAAACGTTCCAGACACATTTAAACCTCGTGTGAATGGTGGACACCACAAGAAAGGTCCCGTTAAGCTGAAATGCATCATCTGTAGGTTTCAGTAGACTTTGTATTCCCTTTTGGACTTTGAAGAGCAAACTAACAAAAGGACAAAAGAGACCAGTGGATCACTGCACAGCTCTGAAAGACCATCCTCTCACCACACCCTGCCAGGACATTCAACTGCATGTGCTTCATTTACTGAACACTTTAATGCAACATTTTGAAATGAATAAAAGCAGAAATACTCTCCTTCCTCACAGCAGACGTTACTTAAAAAAAGCCTGTAAAGTGCAAGAACTTGTTTTTCAGTTTCTTCCAGCTCTGAGAAAAGTAAGATATCAGTGAACGCCAGTTAAAGCAACATTTTTCAATGCATCCACCACTTCTTTTCATTAAAGCTTGTACAAATGTCTGTGTTGTACCGTTTCACTGATCTGAACAGCAACTATAAAAGGCTGATGTCACATAAAGCTGGCGCTACAGGCCAGGTATATTTAGATGGATGTAAATAGCACAGCAAAAGTAGCCCTGCTTGTAAAACTATCCTGGGATCACTATAACACACTAATTATATAGAAACCACCTGAAGAAAAATGATCCCAAATAAAACCCAGCTGGGTTTAAGAGACATGTTAAGAAGAAGACTTTGCACAATTCCTTCTTACGACACCAACAAATCCAGACTATAAAAGCAAATGAAGAGCTTGACAGACCATCACCAAACTCCCAGAGTGCAGCTGTTAGTGCAGAGATGCAACAGCCAGGTGGGGAGAAACATCCGCACCATGCAGCACAGAAACAACTTTAAAAAAAATATATATATATAAAAAAGTCTCCAGGTTACTCCGTGTGTTGTTAAAATCCATACCTTCAGTCAACTCGAACAACAACCAATCAAAGCCCGACTCCTCGCAAGATGGAGCGACTGATCCACCGGAGGGATTCTGTGTTTATGTGAAGTGGAGGCTCCGCGGTGGGATGTTCTTAAAGTCCTCGCTCCTTTTGTGCCTTTTTTTTTTTTTTTTTTTTTTTTTTTTAAGCACAAATTTGCCAGGCAAATCAAAAAACAAATTTTGGCC
>JAVQJD010019469.1:0-26439 GCA_036023655.1 Nannoperca australis
ACAGCACTTGTGATTCATCACCAGCTCTTACAAGTCTGATGAGACATCTTGTTGTTTTCGATCATGGTTCTATGCACTTGATGTAAAGCTCTTATTTGGAAGTCGCTTTGGATAAAAGCGTCTGCTAAATGCCTAAATGTAAATGTAATCAAGAGAACATTTTACTGTATGCTTAGTCATTATTTGTCCATCTATCATTAAAGCTAATGGACTTGACAGCTGATGAATGTGGGACTGGTGGTCTTTAACACAATAATTATCAGTGGTGGGACCTTTGCATAGAGTTAAAGTAGCAATTAACTCTGTTCCAAGTACTTCATTCAAAATCTACTAAAAGTACAGAAGTATTATTAGCAAATGTACTTAAGAGCAATTTCAGTGTAGAGATATATAAATATATGTAACAATTTAATATATTTTGGTACTCTCATCTATAGAAATCACCACATCTAATACGATGATCACGTGTCAAACTTTTCAAAGTAACTACAGCTGTCCGATAAAGAAAATGAACAATATTTCCTTCTGAAATGAAGTAGAGTAGAAGTATAAAGTAGCAGAAAAAGGAAATAACGTTCAAGTAATTCTACTTAAGTACTTAGTTGCATTCCACCACTGATAATAGTTGAGCAGACCAAAGGGATACGCAGGCAAGTGAACAGCCTGTACACAGCCTTCAGCTCTTCAAGGCCAGCTTGATCCACACGTCTGTTAGTTAGAAAGAGCCGATTGTAAAAGTTAATACTACCTAAATTACATTTTGTGGGTGTGGAAGTCTGAAATCAGCAGCACTAATCCATCAAAAATCTGATGTTTTCCTATTTATTGGGCTAAAAAAGAAAAAGGGAAAAAAAAGAAAAGCTAATTTTGAAGGATTTTGTTTTAGTGGAGTTTTCTCAGCTAATTAATTCTGCTCATGTCAGACGTCCACCAATGAACTCTTCACTCACCTTTATTTTCAAGGAATCAAATCAGAGTAGCACTGAATGAAGACATATTTTGGAAAAGACGCGTGAACACGTTTCAGACTCGGTGTGTTGCAGCGGCATGTGCAGTGACCCGTTTCTCCTCTGTTAAACTGCGCCTGCTCTTATACGGCCAGAGAAACGCGAGACACCTTCTGTAACACTCGACTACATGTGGAAGGTCAAGTCAACAGACACCAGTCGTGTTCGTAGTCCATAGGTGGCTCTTAAAGTTACACAAGTGCTCGACCACATACAAATATCTTTAGGGAAGGAGTTGGTCAAGCAGGCTGACTGTCCACAGATTCTCCTTCAAAGGCCTGTGTGGAACAGTATCTAAACTATATCCTTGTGGTCAAGATGTCGGATTACTGCCAATTGTAGTATTTTAGGTATGCAGCAGCAAAGCCTGACCTCTGCCTGAAGTGTTTGTGCTGCTGAATGCCTTTAGAGCTTTTGAAACAACAAGTCATTGTACATAATCGCACCATTAGTGCCCCGCACGCCAGGGCTGGGCATCAAATCAGTTTGATCTGCACATAAGTAAATAAGCCAAACACAAAGAAAATGGCCACTCTGAACTGAGACCAAACTAAATGGATGCCCATCGCGGCTCATACACACTCGCACTCTGTCTCACAGCCCTCTGGGAGATGTTTACAGATGTTGTTGGCTACTTTCTGTAAACTTCAGTGTCACTTATAATTTTTAAAAAGCCTTAAAATGAAAAAAAAACAACAATCTATTAATATCTTTAAAATACAGATTTTGTCACAACATCTGTAGATCCCCTCGGACACAATCAATCACCACAATAATATACCTCTACAAATCAGTAGATTTAGCATTTTGGCAGAGCAGTTAATAACCTGAGGTTTTAGGGAAGGAACAAGGGTATTTGGAAATGAAAATGGAAAAAACAGATGGCAATGTTGATGTTTAAACAAATTGATCATCAGCAATTAAATACCAGTTTTGAGTCTTGTGCAGTTTCCCTTCAGCAGACATTTTTGAAGTTTTATCTAAATCATAAACACATGGTTGTTGTTTTTTTTTAAAGTTGTATGTTACTTTCAGGTTTCTTGTGCAGTAAAATCGTATCGCTTGTTTTGACATGTGCCACTCACGTGATTTAATATTGTCAATAAGATGCATCTCAATTCATAATAGGTAAAAAGTTGACGAGGTTGCACATTTAAAAGGAACAGTTAAACATTTTGGAAAATACACTTCACTTTTTTCTGGAAAGTTAGATGAGAAGATCGGTACAACTCTCATGGCTGTCTGCTACAGCTAGCAGCCACGTAGCTTAGCATAAAGACTGTAAACAAGGGGAAAGGACTAGCCTGGCTCTGTTATACAAAATCTGCCTACCAGCACGTCTAAACCTATGGGGTGGGGTGCAGTAACTTCCACTGGTTGCTTGTTTGGCCAATAACCCCCCCGTAAAACAGCAGAGATGTTTTTAATAACATTTTCTGTTAGTATAAAAGAAACCAGATAAAGTGGCTAGCCATTTCCCTCCGTATCCAGTCTTTGTGCTAAGCTATGCTAACTGGCACCTGGCTGTAGCTCCATATTTAAAAACAGACCGACATGACATCTTCTCATTTAATGCTCCACACGAAGCGCCAGCTCAGGTCTGAGCTTACCCTAATCTAAATTCTGATCCTTCAAAAACATTAATCGATACAAAAATGTGATCCTAATCTAATTAATAAAAGAATGTGTTAAATAAAATCTGGCTACAAGGAAAAACAAAACTGAAAAATCTTGTAAATATCAGATAAAACATCTCAGGATGATACTTGCTCATGAATTTCTCTGCTTTCAGAAAGGTGTCATATATTGTTCTAAATCTTAATCTTGCATCGTATTTCATCACATTTTTCATACAAAGCTCCTCTTTAAAGACAAACTTAAAAAGGGTTTTCTGCTGCAGGAAAACTGCAGGAAAGGTCAAAACAGCAACTTCGGGAGTTGTGATTGGCTCTGACGATTGACAGCTACAGGTGAAGCGATGAAGAGGAGCCCAGAGAGGGCTCTCTAGCAAGGCTTCACTACCAATTACTCCAATACCTTGCAGTGGGTGGAGCTTATTGGGATGCCCACATTTGATGCAACAAGCACCGTTAGCGCACTCATTACTTCAATGCAAAATCCGCTGTGAAGACAGATGAGTGGAGAGAGACAGAAAGATGGAGAGGGAGGTAAAAAAAAGTGGAAACCCACTGTGAGAAGGGGGGTCGGGGGAGTAGGCTGGAGGGGGGGGGGGGGGTTTGCTTGCAGCCAAGCACAATAGAGGGTGGAGGACCCACACACCAAACCATGCCAGTGCTGAAACGGCTAAATGGAAGAGTTGGTGGGAATGAAACGGAAGATGAGACAACTTGTTGGTAGGGAGGGAGCAGGAGAGGGTTGGGGCTGGAGGGCCCCGTCGTCCTCCAGCCTGGATCTGACGTTCCTGAAAAGAACAGGGGAGAGGGGCTGCACGCTGCTGCCTGGGGCCGGCTGCAGCGGCCTGGACACGGCTCCAATCGTTTGTCTTTAATTACAGCGAAGCGTTCGTGACAATTTGAGTCTTATTTCCATAGTTTTGGCAACCATCCCTAAAAGTAATGCTCTTACACTCAGAACCTTAATTACCAAGATCTGGAAATCGTGTTTAATGGTTTTGTTAGAGATGACATTCTTAAAAATAATCACATATATATTGATAGATAATATGTTGCGATAGATAATGTTTAACTACAAAAAGGCAACTGTCCTTTCTTTTGAATTTGAAGTTTCTCAAAGTTTTTCACCTTGAGTAGCGCCTGCAGATCTTCCTTACAAGCTGAATACAGCCCAGACAACCTCCAGCAGTAGGGCTGGACAAGATCCATGTTGCCTGAGAGGCAAAACCCATGGCAATAAAAACCCTCGCCAAATCTATCCCTGCTGCTCGTAAAGCCTGCTGCTGTGAGCGCACAGTAAAAATGAAAAGGCGGCTCATATTAGTGCATCAATATTTTAACCAGCACCATGTTTCTCTCTTCTGTATTTTGGCAGCTAGACAGTCAAAAGGACACAGAGATTTTAGTGGGGAAATTGTAAAAGTCGGGGAGAAAATTTGTATTTTGAAAAGTAAAGGGAAGATTTTCCTCCCATCCTCGGTGGAAATGACTCCCTTGCTTGTTTAACAGTGTGTCTGACAAGTGCTGTTGTTTTGTGCCCTGTCTGACTGCAGAATGTCGCTATGTTCCCAGATCTCAGTAATTACTTCAGCTTGTCCACTGTTATAACTGATAGAAATGGTGGCTAAAACTAATTAAAAAAAAGACCCAAGTTGTAACAAACTGGAATTATTCCTTTCTGCTGTCTTTGATGAAATACTTTTTATCAGGGTACAACCAGGAGGCTGAGACATGCACAGATTCCCTGGCAAAAATATGGTCACGAAAACATGGACAATTTGGATTAAAGTGGTGTGTATTTGCAGCCCGGTGCCCTGGCAGGCAGCGTGAGCTCCCTGTCCCCTGGAAATGCCTTGAAGGGAGTCGAGGCGCCAGCTGGAGGGGCCGCTCAGTCATACCTTGCAGTGTGTGGTACTGACAGGGATTCCGATATTGGAAGCCAACACGACTGTGAGTGCAGAAGCCAGTTCAATAGTGAATCCACTGTGGAGGAGGGAGGGGAGAAGCAAAGAGACATCCTTCATTGTAATGTCTGGGACGTGCTGCTGATGGCACGCTCTGACCACATTCATCCACAGAATACAACTCAACAGCTCTTTAAAAGTATACTCAACTCACACATGGGAAAATATAAGGTAATCACACTCAATCTCTCTGAAACATACACCTCGCACACAATAAAGACAGCATTTCTATCAGGTCCTAAATGTTTGGTACATAATTCATGAATAGTAAGGATGTTGTGCGAGTGTGTTTCTGTATTTCCTAGCGCTGAGTGGGAGACACTTTCTCTGAAGCCATGTCCCGTTTCAAGAACATTATTCACACTTTGACACTAGAGCAGTGGGCGCAATGAAAGAGATGATTTTTTGTAAATATACCCACCCCCACCACCCAATACACAAAGAAGCAATTGGCCATTTGCTTGGGGTGGAAAACGAGGGTTATAGTTACAAAAACGAGAGCGAGAGAGAAATGGAGAGAAACAGGATGAATGAGAAAGCATCTTCAAAACAGACTCGTTAGCTGGTACTTCTTTCATTGGAGGAAACTAATATATAAAATATTTTAAAACAGCAGCCAATAAAACTCTCAGCAACACTGGGGCAAAGCTCTGGGGACCGACACCGGTGAAATCAAATTGGCCAAAGTGACACAACATTTCACTCCAGTCACCGTTTGTGGCGCTCGTGAACAGCAAGGGCCAATCTCTGTCACAGCAGTGTTCTAATGATTAGACTGGAGTCAATATTAAACAACTCGACCATCTGTAAACCCCTCGCCCCTAACTGTGTGTGTAACACACATCTGAGACTGTTTAGGTGTGGGATGTGGTGGCAGCCTAGTGGTTTAAAGAGGCTGACCGTTCCATTGTAACGTACCCAGTTTGAGTTGGGTCAAAGAACTTAGTCGCACGTCATCCCCCCCACCTCCCCTCTCTACTCATTTCCTGTCAGCTCTCCCCTGAATGTTATTCAGCAAAGGCAAAAAATTAAAATGCCAGAGGTTCTCATCATTTGAATACAGCTGTTGATTTTCCAGCAGGTCTTTTTCACAGCAGGCATTTGACTTGTCATAGTAGGAAAATTACAGGTGTTGCTAAAAACATTAAGGATGGCTCTGTTCTCTTCAGGTGTCCCAGTAAGCCATGACAGTGTGAGCCAGCATGAAACTGAAGCAGATCGAATTCAGCAGTCATTATTTTCACCAGTGCTTCTCCTGCCGTGACATCACATGTCAAAAAGGCCAATTCATCAGGAACGAGTGGAAAGTCGTAAACGTTTGTGTTTTTCTGTGTCCCACGATGAAAATCCTGTTTTTCCTGCAGTGATCGACTACACTGATCAAGTGTTCCCTGTGCCAGCTGAAACATATGCTCAGCATAAAGACACCACTACACACACACTTTCCTGTGTCATGCATGGAAACAGACACTGGAGCAAAGAGAACCTTTAGAACACTGAACCAGAGCAAATTTGTCTTTGAGTCCACGCAAAAGACTAAGCTGTTGATGGAAAGAGAAAAAGTAAGTAAGAAAGAAAGCGCACAGAGAGAGAGAGAGAGGGGCCAAAAAAACAGGAAGAAGAAAAAAGGAAGGGAAAATAATGAGATAAGTGTGCAGGACTTTTGGGAAGAGAGAAGAAAGATTTAGAGGCGAGACGGCATTAATAAAAAAAAACAAGACAAAAGATGCAGTGAGGAGACGAAGACAGGAAGGAATTAAGAAAAGGAAAAAGTGCGGGCAAGGAGAAGGAGGAGGGTTAACTGCACAAACAACGTTTTAGAGGAGAGGATCGGACGGAATATGAAGAAAAAAAGAGGAGGAGGACAGAGGGAAAACATTGCAAGAGTAGGAGTCAGGCTGGCGTCCCTCCCTGCGGCTTAGAGAAGAGAGGCCAGGGATCCTACTGTGGCTTTGCCCCTCCCTCACCCTCCCTGCTCTACTTGTCTTCATCCAGAATGCCAAACAACTTCCTGAAACCCTGTGTGATGTTCCTGCCCAGCAACACACACACACACACACACACACACACACAAACACACAATTAGACCTCAATATGCATGCATGCACACATACAGTACATTCACCACATGACGACCTGCGGGCATAGAGCCTGGCTTCTTGAAGCTGACATGATGCACACAAACATCCTTGAGGTATGCACGCACACTTAAAGAAGTTGCTGGAACAATTAGACCTTAATAAGCATGCGAGCTCGCACACGCACACACACACACACAGTCACACACTCTTCAGCATGCGTGGGAAGACGAGAGGACAGCAAGAGAAAGAGAGAGTTCGATCTCAAGGACAGAGGCGCAGTGGTTAAGAATGCGTGACGTCCGCTGCTTAGGTTGTGGGAGGAAGTGAGACCTGGGGCATATTTTGTTACCTATTTATTCTTAATTATTATGTAATGTAAAGTCAAAGGGCAGAAGAAAAATAGAGTGTATCGTTCCTCCTTCCCTACGAACGTGTTCCAAAGCAGTAAAGACAAGTTTAAGTTCAAGTGTGACTGCTGACAAAATGCATCAGCACGTGATATATTTATCTTTAAATTGTTATTACAAAGACAAAAAAATATTCTCACTTTTGTAATTTAATCAAATAAAAAGTATTCATATATACAAATCTTTACATTTAATAATATATTTTGCCCTCTTAATAAGAGGTATACATATAATTCACATAAATGCCTTAACAGATGCAACCAACATAGAAAATGTTAATACAACATTGTACTTGCAGGTTTGCCTGTGTAGTAAAATGCGGTTTGCCTGCCGGCTCTGTTTGGGAAGTAGAAAGTGGTTAATCAGTGCATGCTCGAGACAAACACCCTTGATTAGTCAGACACATTTACTGTAGCTCCGAATAGGGAGCAACATGACTGTGCTGCCTTTGGTTTCATGCATTTTACTGTCAGGTGAATTGCAGTTATTTTCAATAACATTTAACAGCCATTATTAAAAGGTGTGTGTGTGTGTGTGTGTGTGTGTGTGTGTGTGTGTGTGTGTGTGTGCAATCTAATACAGCTGTGTGCACATAGACACTTACCAAGAAAGCTGTTGCACTTGATGGACTTTTGGAGCCAGTGAAAACAAGCATGTTGGAAAGTTCACCTCCGCCACAAATCTCTCTCTTGTCCAAAGTTCTCCTTCTCCCCCATTTCTACATATATGTATACAGACAACCCCCCCCACCCCACCCACCCACCCATGCGGTGGCTTTCTCACCTTGAGGGGGTGATGGGAGTCAGGTCTTTCCCCATGGTCTGGATGACGCGGCGGCCCCACACCCACAAGCCGGCGCAGATGCCTATGCCACCGTAAAACAGCAGCCAGACAGGAGTTGCGGCGTCCTGCATCACACCGCCCTGCTCATAGATCATCCACAGCGCCACCAGGGGCCCAATGGCATTACTGCAAGAGAAAAGAGATCATAACCTCAGGCATCTCTTCTAGGATTTATGATTTACAAAATAAAGCAGAGTTCTCCATTTGTAAAGAAACATTAATTATATGTGATTGAATTTGGGGAAAAAAAGCTTCCAGAATAACAAAATATATTATCAGCTACTAGAGAAATGCATTGACTATATGGGATGTTGTATGTCCTGTAAACAGCAGGAGGCAGCACCTGACGTCGTTGCCTCCGTGGGCAAAGGAGCCAAAGCAGGCGGTGAGGATCTGCAGGAAGTGGAAAAGTAGGAACACCTCAGGCTTATCCTTCTCCTCGTGATCCTCCTCGGCCAAGTCGTCCAGAGGCACTGGAGCTGGAGCCCCTTCTTCCTCCACCCCCTCCAGCTCTGTGGCCAGCTTCATCTCCACCCCACCCTCCTCTGCCTCGATCTCTGCCTCCGCCACGGCGTTACAGTACGATGAGTAGCTATCGTAGCGCACCCTCTTTTTGGAGTAGGACACGCTGTTACTCCGGGCGCCCCCCTCTCCTACCAGCTTTTCGCTGTCCTCGCGTGACTCTGTGCGGATGAGTGGCTGGACAGGCATGCCACATATGGCTGCCGTGTAGCAGGTGTAGCTGTTGTTGCGGCGCAGCAGGCGGTAATTGTTGTCAGCTTGGCCGGCGTTGGAGCCCGAGCGGTCGTTGTCATCCATGCGGCCTAGGTGGATTTTGTGAAGCAGGTCTTTGTACAGACCCGAGTCCTTGTGCACTGTGTGGTACACCTGGCCATCGCTGCGCATGTGGCCATCAAAGCTGAAGCTGCCGTTAGAGACGGGTGACTTAAGGCAGCCGTTGGTCATCGAGTGGGTCCGGCCTGAAGGGGAGAAGATGAAGAAGTGGGTGTGAATGTTTATGATCAAAACAGTTACCAAGTAGTTTCAAATAGCAGCACCTATAAATGTTTCTTCCCCTAAATACACAGAAACAGAAGGATTTCTGTAGAGTTCAGGTAATTACATTTTCTAAAAACAGATTTTATTTGCATTCTGTGTTTTGAGGAAGCAAAGAATATCCTATTTTGTAGTGAAGTTTTGAGATTCAATCATTTTTCCCCATTCATGGGTGAATAGTTCATTATTGTATTCTGCGTAAAAACTGTATTTTATTGTCATGTTATATTCATTGTAATTGTTTTCATTTATTGTAAGCCAGTCAGACTGGAAAAGAGTTGTGTGTCTTGTTTTATTTATGGAGTTCCAATAATAAAGTTGCATCAAATCATGTTCATACAAGTCCTTTCAGTTAGTTTTCCTGAGCCTTCGTTTTTGTTTCTTCCCAATATCCTGATCTCAGTTACTCCCTTTGTCCACTGAGTTGCACAATGAACAGTGTCCAGTTATTGTTTCTGTCCCTCGAGAACAAATAGTGATCTACCGGCACATCTCAAATTATTAACAATAATACACTTTTACCATACACCCTGCCGTTCGGCAGGACAGAGCCTCCATTAGCCAGGTTAGAGAGCTCTCCACTGGAGTCGCGGGTGCCTCGTTCACTGCTGCCCCCGGTGAGCGGCAACACAGCCTCATCCGTGCCCTTGGCCCCTGGTAGCTCCTTGAAGACAGGGCTCTCCTCCTCCTCTTCAGGTATCTTGTCCAGGCTCTCATCGGAGATCCTGGACAGGGCCTGCTCCTTCTTTAGACGACCTGGAGGAAATCAAGCAGCGATGGAAGGTTTAGTTAAGCATCCTGTAAAAATAAAACAGCGGCATTGGCTCATATTCTAATGGCTGAGTTATCATAAACAGTATGGCAGTAAAACAAAAAAAATAAAATGCTGGTAGAAAAGTTATCTGGATGATTCCCACTTCAAGCTGATGAAATTAGTTTCACTAATTTGGCGCACAGAATATAGTTTTTCATGCTTTTTCATTTCAGTTTCAATAATAATCAATTAGAAGAAGTCTGGTTTGAGGTCAGGAAAAGAGAAAGAACTATGCAGCAACATTCCACAAACCCAAGTCCAGCCATCAGCTGATCCAAACTAATCCCAGTGCTGATAGACTTGATGCACCCCCCCACTCCTCAAAACACCCCTCAGCACAAACACATAAACTCAGCCATCGCTTGTTTCATTTTGACAGATGCCATAATATCCAGATTAGGACCGATGATATCACCTATAATCCTCCCAGGCATGCAGAGGCCGTGACACATTAAGTGACAGGTCAAGTTGGCCTCGCTCATGGGCAGGGTCAGCGGAAAGTTCTATTTTAAGCCTCAATGTGGATATTGTTGCTTCAATAACAGCACAACACACAAAGTCTATAAATCCAGTGAAAATTGTTTCATATGATCCATCATTTTTATCTTAATGTCAGTGCAAAGCATTTTTTTCTATGAATTTGCAAATATTACTGGCATCTCACATCAAAGAGTTTGTGTCTTTGGATTGTATATATACATATTTATCCTGCACGACACCAAGTTGGATTCAACAGACTGGCTGCTCTGCTTATGTCCTGCTTTGCTGCAGGCTCATTTTCTCATTAGGGAAACAGTTCTTAACCTTGATCTAAAAGCTTTCTAAACTGCAGGCTATGATCTTAACCCTTGCATCTGGCCAAGTAGCTGTACCTAAAACTAAACAAAGGGGGGGTCTAAGTAGAGCAACTAGAGTACTACACAGAGTTCACAGGGTTTTTTGGTGGCTCTGGCAGAGGCCAATGAGAAAACACATCCGCTGGCATCCCTTGCTTGGTGTCAGAGCACAGAGTGTGCAAACAGGGGGTAAAGCTCTGTTGTCAGGCCCGGGTCAGAGTGCTGGGCTTTTAGATGGCGTGAGAAAGACTGGGGGGAGAGAGAGAGAGAGAGAGAGACGTACTTGCTACTTTCCTCCTCATCCAGGGACAAACGAATATCCAGACCAGAGCTGCACAGACCAGCGACTCGGCTAAAGTGATGAGAAAGATGGCCCACACCGGTAGCATCTCTAACCCAAGCACTGCAATTAATGAACACACATACACAAGTATAAGAAAATAACATCTTGCAAGAAGATTCAAAGTAGTATAATCTACGTATTCTCCTGTCACACCTTCAGAAGGAATTTCGAGCAAGCAAACGACATTGGCACTATCACCTGTTAAGACTGAGATGATAATTTGATCATACGTTGGTGTCAGACTAAATAAACAGACACAATATCTCTAACAGGAATGAATGCCGCCCAGCACTTACACGGGGCTCCAGTGTACATGATGGAGAATGTGTTGATCCCAATTGTGGTGGCATAGAAGAGGGGCAGCGCTCGCAGGCCATTGGGGACAGAGTCATCCTGTGCAGCAAACACACACACATGGGTTTAGAACAGATGACATGATCGTGGTAAATTAGCCTACACAAATCTATTTGTGGCCCATTGCTAATAGTTTCAGTGATGTTTTTAACACAAAATGCCAAACGTTCTCTAAACTTACGTTTTTCATATGTGAGGAATTAGTTTTTTTTTGCCATATATGACAACAAACTGACTCTGGTTTATAGACTGATGGACAGATACAATTATTTGTAGATGTCACCCTGAGTATGACCTTAAAATAAGGCATTTCTCACTTATTGTCAACTACATATATTGCCCAGTCCTACATATACTATATTACTTTTCAATGTTTTAAAACTTGCTCTTGCTATATGATGGCCAACCTGCAATCACTGGCGGCTCTACATCATGTCAAAGTGCCGCCGAGGAAGACAATGAGCAGGTAACTTCTCATTAACTACACATCACTCAGCTCAAAGAAAGCTACTGGCTTTGAATAATAAATGCACAATAGGTCCAGATGTACTTGGAAGTTAGATTGGTCACTTTCCGTGTGGAAGCAAGAGATCACAATTATGCTCAAGTCTCAAGTGTAAACAGGGCCACAGATCAGCCTTTTTGCAGTGCTTATTGTACATGCTTTTGTTGTGATGACAACGCTCAGCAGATGTTCTGTTATTATGCTGACACCTAATAAAAAAACCACAACTCCCACGTTCAGCTCAGGTCAGTTAAAAGATGTGGAAAGGGTAAAAACCCGACCTTTCACTCCTGCACAATGTGTGGTTCATGACGAGTTTGATATGCGATATGACGCAACCTCACAAGGGAAAAGTCTCACCTCTAGCTGAGCCATCGTCTCTGACGGCATGTTGGCAACCACAATGTAGATATAATAGTAAGACTAAATATTCTGACTGTGCAAACAGCATTGCAGAGACAGTAACTCCAGCCCAAACGACAAATCATCCTATGACTCATTCATGCATAATCCTGCAGTCGTGACCTTAGGATGATCTACAACACTTTTCTCCTCCTGGTCTGCCAGGAATTGCCTGTTACATAATAGACCTGCGTGTGTTGCCAAATCAAAATGGGTTTTATCTGTGCTCTTTGGTTCTTTGTGTGTGCGCGTATATAACCTAAATGGGTATACGGTTAAAGATGTTATTGAACCAGAAATACAAATATAAACCTGTGCATTTAATGAGGGTGAATTGTGCTTATTTGTAATTTTCTAGTGTGTGGGTGAGTAGGGCAGTAATGTGAGCCCACCTTGCTCAGGATGAAGTGTCTGATGAGCATGAAGAGGAGTCCTGACATGAGTCCAGAGAGTAAGGGGGAGATGAACCACGATGCCACTGGAGAGGGACGAGAAAATGTTAGAGCAACACATCCTTTATCTTTATCCTTTATCTAGCTAAGATAACGTGAGAGGTTTTTTTCTTCTTCTTTTTTTACTTTAAAAAGTATGTCTTGTGATTGCACTGCATGCTGGTCTTTTGAGACTCCTAATGTCTCTTCTAAAATAGATTGCCTGCTGTGTAAAATGATCGAGGGAGTCCTTCGTGCTCACAACTAAATCTGATGATTACAGTTTTACAGAGCTAAAAACCTTTCTGGAGACAAACTCAGCTGCGGAAATACCTCAGCGTGGCGATATGTAGTTTATACTCAGTTTTCAATAAAAGCACACACAAACTGGTCTCACGACCCCTAGCCATTACCAATCTTGACGAGCTGCATCCACTGCACGCCCTTGGTGCCGATGGCCACCATGGAGAAGCCGATGGTCGCGCCAACAATGCAGTGAGTCCCAGAGACTGGCAGTTTGAGGAAGGAGGCGATTAGCTGCCAAACTGCTGACCCTGTGACCAAAACAGACACAAAAATCTCAGGCATTTTTTCTGATTTAATTTGATGGTTTTCATAAAAAATGTGAGTAGTGAGTACTTCACTGAAATAAAAGTTTAAAAAAATAAATATTCAAACTGTATTATGACAGCATGTGGCATCTTAAGGGAGGGTCTGAGTGCTGTCAGAAATTCTAAATTACGACTTTAGGTTTGTATGGTTTGTAGAGGTTAGCACAAATGAACCTGTGTTTTAGGTTTCGGCATAATCTGTAAAATGCAGACACATTATCCACCATCAAAAGGTTTTAAACAATACCTTCACATGCACAGTATAAACATAATACCTTAGATCTAAAATTGCTTAATGATATACAGTAACTAAAGTGCTTTTAACATATGGGATTGTAGATCTTTGACGAAGACATAGTTTGACACCTGAGTTGGACGCCTGCTGCAAAAATGAATCTGCAGACAGGCGCTGAAAATAACAGAATAATGGTTCATTTATCAAGACATCTTTGGTGTTTTAAGACAAAACTCCCATAGGCTCTGTTAAAACAATCATTTTTATAATGAGTCCTCCTCAGCGTCTCGTTGTCAGGCTTGGAGGTTTCTGTGAATTCCAGTGAAACATTAAAACCTGCTGAACACAATAGAAGTTTTATTTCTTGTTTTTATCTAATTAAATCAAGAAGCTAAAATTTATTTCAATTCTCTATGAACAATATAGCAGTGAAAAGGGTTTCCTGTTTGAGATGAAGAAAAACTGTTTAGAGTTTCCCCAGCAGTCACTCGTGGCAGTGCACCACACCTGAATTTTCAGCGATTTGGGACTCCCACGTGCATAATATGCCCTTATTTATAACCGCTTCCCAGCATTCACTCTGTCATAAAAATGGCATTGTCTCAACAGGGGCCCCATTGTTTTCTGTTCTGCTGTATTCATTTAGTGAGGTAATCTAGTGTTGATGTGTAAAGCTACTGTTGATGCTTCCCGCTTCGTGCTTCACTGTGAATGTGTTTTAATGTGAGGATGTGTGGCGGGCCTTTTCTGTGATGCAACTCGGGAGATGTTTACAACGCTGCAAAGGTTTGTTGGCATTACCAAAACTTCACATAATACAGTTCATCTTAAAAAAAGTAATCAACATTCGTTTGAAAACTTTGCAAGGACAAATCTAATTTTATAACATCTCTCATGAATAAATAAAAAGTGGTCCTGAAAACAAGAGCAAATGTTTAACTTAACTACAAACGTTTACCAACTAGAGTGCAAAACAAACCTCTGGTCGAGCTATGTAATCCAGCAGTTTAGTTGAGGTTTGTGAGCAAAAAGAAAATCAGTAAAGAACCACAGACAGGTGAGATGAACAGCTTTATTTTGGGAAAACCTCAAACACGTAAGGAAGACGAGCGATGCCTGGACAACTGTTGTGTGGCTGCAGCATGAACTCCGATCACAACAGCTAAGAGCAACATCAAATTACTATTAAAATGTGAATATGAGAAGGAATGGCAGAGCCTGGTCCACAATAACTGAAATACATTAAACTATATATAGAAATAGTAGTAACAATTTTTACTGGTCCCAGCTTCTCAAATGTGAGGATTTTCTGTTATGGCACTGTAAATTGAATATTTTTTGGTTTTGGACTGTTGTTCAGACAACGAACGGCCCCTATGATTTCCCAGAGCCTAAGAGGGCATCTTGTAAAGATATATATATTTTTATATTTACAAGATACAAAAATATATTCAGTTTATTATCATTTATGACAAACAAAAGCAGGAAATCCTCACAATTGTGAAGCTGATCATAGACTAGATGTAAAATTCACTCCAACTTACCGACCATGGCGCTGACCTCCCCTGCCATGAGTACAGGCACCGTTTCGTTGTACAAGTTGACATCTATTATGCCCTTTCGAATCGTCTCGCCCACTTTGGCCCCCAGCAGCATCGAGCCCAGCGTCTCAAAGATCGATGCCAGGATGCAGGCCTGCTTCAAGGTGACCACACCGGACCCCACAGCTGTGCCGAAGGAATTGGCCACATCGTTGGCGCCCACTGAAAAGGCCAGTATGAAGGCAATGATGAAGCCAACTATGACCATCCACAGATACGGTTCCAGATCCATGTTGATTTGATTTCACCAGAAAATAAAATCCAAGCGGGAAATAAAACAAAAACTAGTTAAAAACAAAAAAAAAAGAGTTCGAGGGGAGAAGCACAGCCGCTAACTAAGCGTTTGGAGCTCAGTCCAAAGATTGGAGACTAGTGATGGTGGGTGCAGGGAGCATTCCATAGCTTAGAGTGAGACAGCCTGTCTGCACGTTCCTTCACCTGCCAGAGAAACAAGAGAAGAGACACAGAAACAGATTAGTGTCATAAGCCATGATTACTCTGTTTCAACAGCAGCTTCCATCTGACAACACCTCCCTGTGACTTCCTCAGAAAACCTAAAACACATGAGGGGAGGGACCGAGAGAGACATCCCAGCAACCCCCCCCCCCCAAAAAAAATTATGACGACGCAGAAATGGCTTGGATGAAATGGGGAGAGAACTTGAGTGGGGAAAGCTGAGGACATCTCATACAGCCACAATAGGAAATAACAGTCTGCACTTCAAAGAAATCAAATCAGACCGTTCCAGAGGGCCTTCTGACAGCGCAGAGACTATAAAAAGACCACAGTGTCCAGAGTGAGATGTGAGAAATGCTCCCAACATTAGAGTATACTATTAACACCTTATCCCCACACAACAGGACAGCTGATGTCTCTGCCAAACCTGCTTTAATTTCACAGGTTCTACCTTGGTCACACATCCACATAGCCTTTGACAGGAACATATCATTTCCACATTAGAGCACAAGACTATCTCAACCACTTTCACCTGACACTGTGATGCCAAAGCTGAGATTATGCAGAATTATCAAGGCTATATCAAATGTTCTACATCACAATATTGCAGCGCTCCCTGAAATGAGGACAGACGCTGACAGCCCGGTGGATGTTTGCATGGCAAATTGCATTACCCTTCTAATCTTTGCTCTTTCAGCCTCAGCATGGCTGCTACGGTGCTCACTGGGTGTCAGTCAAAAAGGCACACGAGTTTTGTAAAAAGCTTTGGAGTACAAGTTCAAACTAAATTAAAGGCAATGCTGCAGTATAAAGTAAAAAATTGCAGATTCATGTTAAGACTGCAATGCAGTAAGAACATCAGGGGGATGTTTTACTGCAGCTAGAGGTGGGAACAGTTCACAAAACTGCACTTTGGGTGGTTAGGTAAACTTGAATTATAGTAGAGAACATGTGACTTCTCTGTATGTTCTTGTGTCTTTTGAAAAAGAAAAAGAAAAACCATATAGCCTACTTTCAGTGTTTTACGCTGCAGTGACAATGACAGTGTATGTAACAATTCAAAAACTGGGAGCGTGACACTCAGTTTTATCTCTACAGATCTTGAGGGAACATGTCTATGAACGTTATCAAGCCTGTAGCTTGTGTAGACCAACCTAAACTACTGTGACATTAGACAAAAAATGAAGGGATGCCAAGAGAATTATTCATTCCGATGTAAAAACTGTACTTACAACTACTAAGTCTAAGTCCAGCCTGACAGTGAGCCTGATTCTCCTGTAAATGGGTCAGTTGAGTGGATGATAATAAGAGAATACTAAAATACAGAGGTGATTCATTGATTAACAACATTTTTGCCATCTATGTTGCTAATTGAATAATCGTTTGATTTGCTGCTTTTCTCGGTTTCATAGCATCTAAATGTCTTTCGGTGTCGGTCTTGGTTGGACAAAACAAGACATTTTCTGACTTCTGAGATAACTGATTAATCAAGAAACTGATCCAGGTCATCCAGTAACTCTTGCTGTAATAGTGCTGAGCTCTGCACTTGTTGAGGTCAACTGTTACGACAGTTGACCACATCAGATCCACCAGCACAACAGGCAAGCTGGTTCTCATGTCCCTGTAAAGTTCCACTAGGCTTATTTACGTCGCAGCAATGACAGCATGCTTTAGAACCGGCTGATGAGGCCACCAACACTGAAGCCTCTGGTGGTCTTTGAGAAACCTCTGCGCCACAAAATGACTTGGTCTGGGTTCTTTCTCCTCTTTTTCTTTTGTCTGTGCCACATAACCAAAGTCATTTCATAGGGGTTAATGGCAGCACATTTCCTCCTCTGGTTAAGCCAATTGTTAATGGGGAGCATTAAATGTAAACAGCTTGAAGGCCGGACTAGTGCATTCTCACAGCATGAACTGAGTGCTGTGCTCCGCATCGCGTGGGGGCAGGCAGCTCCTTTCCAAACAGCCTGCGGCAAGTTATGGCTCCCTTCTCCTGACCAAGAGCAGTTGAGGTCACATACTGCTCTCCTTTATCCTTTGTTGAACCACAACACAATGCATAAAAACAAAAGATCATCATTCGTCTCTTGATCGGGTCCGCGCAAGACCTCCCGGAATCAGGATCTAATATCTTAAGTGACACTTAAAATGATCGCATTGTTACTGGTTAAATATCTAAAAGAACTGGATGTTTCATTTCCTTCAGATCCCAGGCCAGTTCTTTTTTGTAAAGAAGGAAAGAGAGCTCAGAGGTTGCCAAATCTCAAAGAGACTTGGGTAAAAACATTATGTGATACTTCACTAATCCCTGAGGGGAAATTCTCTTTCTCACCTTCTCCAAAGAGAGAAATCAGAGCACAGGATCAGAGCAAAGGATCAGTGCCCCTGGACTTAAAGATTCCAAGTCTTTCAGACAGAGGTTTGAGACTCTTGGGCTGAAATCTGATAAACTGAAGTCATGAGCTTGTGTCCATCAAGACGATTGCTACAAAAAAAAAAAAAAAAAAACAAGTTCACTTTTAATAAGTCATGACCAAACATAACAAAACAATCCTTGGTAGAATGTATCTGAAGCTCTGAACTTCACTTCATGTGACGTATTGTTGGCACATTAAAATGCAATTGCATGAAATCTGCACCAATATGAAGGCATTTTAACGTCAATTCAAAAATCATTTGAATCGTTATTGACAAATTTCACTTAAAGTCCTCTGTTTGAAAACCTCTAACACATTCGAGAAGTGCGGTATGAATAATGTTTTACAGTTGACGCATTGACCAAGTAGAAGACTTTGAAGGACTAACAGAAGATGATGTGCAAATGTTTAATCCAGGGACCCACCTCTGCCACAAGAAGACCCCACAGTCAAACACGGCCCTCCACCAAGCGGAACCAGAAACTCCACAGAGGAAATAGTCAAACAAACGTTGCCGGAGAAAGCAAAAAGTGTGTGTGTCTGTGTGTGGGCGTGTACACAAGTACCAGGCGGGTCTAACAGGGAAACTCAACATGACAGCTGCAGCTCAGTCCATTCTGAAGACCTCGTCCTGCTGTAATTCATGAACTCCGGGTTACATGCCACCAATCCCAGTTGTGCACATAAAGACCATTTTCTCCAGGGCTCAAAGTTGTACAGTAGGGTAGTCTAGTCGTAACCTGTCTGTGCAGGCCTCTGCTGTGCTACAGAGAAGATTCCAAACAGCTCCTAAGTCCCATAAGAATGTAAGAAAAAAGAAAAAGTCTAAAGGGAATATTAAAAGACCTAATGTGCTCCAGCTTTAATAGCCTTCGTCAGGATTATAGGATATAGTCGGTATGTGTAGTGAATCCCAAAATGACTGCCTGAAGAAAGTGGTATCCATCTCCTCATTTAACTCTATGCAACAAACCAAATGTTTCTCAAGATGCTGAACTATTCCTTTAACATGCATGTCTTCTATGGTGGCAGGGAACCAAAGCACTGGAGTTTCAAACCCAGGACCTTTACTTGGACATCCCTGTCATCTGCAGACCACTCAACACCAACCTAAAGGTCATCACCCAGACTGCCAAATATAGACACAATCAGGCTGCATTCATATCCAAGCTGTGAGACAGTGTCAGTGAAAGGTTGGTACTTTGTAACCTCAGCGCGGAATCGTCCTGTGGTCAAAAGTACACCAGACTATCAAAACAAAAACCTGCCTGCTGCTCTCAACATCTGGTGTGTTCAGCTGCAAGATTTGAAAACACGTCAAAACGTCTACTGCACAGTTTGAACATGGAAAACACCGCCTGGGAATGTTTATACGTGCTCACAGAAGAAGAGGTATATGACCATATGTCCTTGAATAGAAAGTCAACAAACTTACCCTGCCATATCTTGCAACATACATTGATTCGTACAGGAACCACTCGGAGAACTCCGTATGAGCCAGAGATTCGGTCTCAATGTTTGTTATGCAAGCCAAGCAGAGCTCAGATCAATTGGATTTCTTGCAAATAGATTGTTTATATGATCTTCAGCATGTTGGAGGAATCCTCGTCATCTCACGCAGTCAAGTTGTGTGACTTGTGATTCATCGAGACCTTGAAACTCAAGTCCTTTGAAAGCAAAATATATATAATAAATAAATAAATAAATAAATAAATAAAGCTAAAATACCAAATGAGTTGCATAAAATGTTATGCAAGCTAAGTGAAGGTTGTCTTTTCTCTTTTCCTCTTTATTTTACCCAAACATATAATTAAAACAACTGCTCAGTCACAGCTGGCAATAAAAGAAATGTAAAAAATTTAAATAAAAAAAAACACAACCAGCAGTACCATAATGCAGATTCAATGGTGGTGATCATAATTGCTTTTTGCTTCCTGGGTAAAAATGCACTACATGATTATGTTGCTATTTTCATGGCCATTGGTATGTGGAAAAACAAGAGATGAAACAATGCTGAAATTAAAGAAACTGGCAGCAGAGGTTACCTGACCTGAGGGAAGACATATTTTGTCTGTTCAGGAGAGACTGTTTGAGAGGATATGCAGGAAGCTCACTCACAGGGGGACAAAGTGTATCTTGAATAGTTAAGGAAGTTTATGTAGTTAACATCGAGACATGCACATATTGCGTGCCAGCTGCTTTCACAACCAAACACAAATGAATCTCAAGGTTAATTATCATTTCTAAAACACACAACAAAACAAAGTTTATTTAAAATACTGATAATGAGTCCGTTTCAAGCTGCTGGAGAGATCTGTGTGTATTTATTAAGATGATGGGCCCACTTTTTTCCCCTTTTGAGGGGCAACAGCTGAGGTTAATTTGTCCTTAGCCATCTGGAGGATCACAACAAGTATTCAAATATTAACCAAACTAAGATAATGTTCAGCTATGATAAACATTTGAGACAACCAATAGATCAGCCTACAGTTGGTAACATACTGCTTCCCCTCTTCAGCTCAGGTGAATCATAACATTCTGCACAAAGTGTGTCACGACTGCTGTCCAAGGTGCTGAAGCACAGACCACCAGGGATGCAGGAGCTGTCTAAGGTGATGGTTGTTGTAGCACTTTAGATATACCTTATCTAGCAATATTATAGTGTGGCTACCTTGGATTATACTGCCTGAGGTTTAGAACAGGATTCCAATTGTTGACAATTTATTATGACATCATTTTGATTTTGGGTGTCCAAAATTGATTGCATCAGAAATGCTGTAGCCACCACTCCGTCCTCCATGAAGGAATGCTGATACATCCTGGGACTGGTTGTAGTAGCCAAAATAGCTAACCTGAATAAAAAACACTTGAAAGTGACTCTGAGGCAAAATGCTCTTGAGGATTATTTCTGGCAGACACATTTTCTTCCTGTGGGTGTCAGGTGGCAAACAGTACTCCTAATGAGGACACTGACACTAAAAAACACACCATGAGGAAACAAGACGTAATAAAAAAAAGGTATTCATGTCGTCTATGCCGGGACATTTAATGATGATGTCTAGAGGACAAAATCAATATAAATAAAATAAAAAAAAGGGAAATTGTTACAACCTGAGCAGAGCATTTAACTTTTTACAGCTTTGACCTCTGTGAGCATATGTTGTGTGGCTGTAAAGAGAAGCTTGTGTGCAAACTACTTACTGTGATCACTTCTCTATTTGTTTGCTGTCGTTGCCGTGCAATGCTCATTAATCTGCCTGAGATGCCAGTGCACCACAGCTGGTGCAAAACACTGTCACGAGCTACAGTCTGCATCGACATGCGGCTGCACTATCCACGCACTGATTCAACCCTCCCCTCGCTCCTCTCATCAACGAGCCCACCTTCCTCTAAGCACATGCTGAAAGGAGCAGATAGAACATACATGCAGCGTCAGATGATGACTCACAGCAGCATCCTACCAGTGCTGGCTAATTGTTACAACTAAAGCATACGCAACCGCAGTCCGTGCCTCCAAGGACACAGGACGCTCACATCTACCAGATGGCTTATAAAAAATAAAAATAAAAAACATATTTGTTAAGACAAAAAACTGAGACAAACAGGCAGGCACGTAGGCAGCCTGGAAATCAACTCCACTCACCTTCATGTCTCCTCATATCAGTGGAGGGTGAGAAAGTGGTGGAGATGAATGAATGTCAGAGAAAGAAAATTACAATATTGGCCAGACAGAGAGAAACGGTACGTTGAAAAAGCAGAAACACTGGACCGGGAAGAAAACGGGGGTGAGCATGTGATTGACGGGAAATAAAATTATGACGAGAGTGGAAGAGAACAGCTGATGACGGGAGGACGGGAGGAGTGAAAGGAAGGGGGGGGAACAAGCAGGAGAGGCTTAGTGAGAAATCAGCAGGTTGTGGTGGTGTTGCAGGAGAGAGACGGCAACACAGAGAGAGACAGAGAGAGAGAGAGCGAGAGAGAGCGAGCAGCGCTGAGTCTAGACTGCCTCTCAAACAGGGATGGTATCCGCATTCAGAGCACACGCCAGCCAATGACAAATGTCGGAGAGGCCAGGGTGTACTGCTGACTGGCTGTCTAAAGATGAGGCAGCCAATGACTGCGGAGGAGGATAACCAACGGAGGGGGGAGGAGGTTAGCCTGTGTGTGGATGTGTTTTACTGCCGGAGAAAAAGCATGCAGTCGGATCAAGGGCATTCAGAGCGCTAGCATTCCCTTGGTTACTCTGGTCACTGCACAATACAAAGTAGTAGATAGATCAATGGAATATGAACATGTTGGCACCTAAATGCTGATACACATGTTCAGGGGGACAGCAACAGTGTGTCACACTGAAGGAGTGAGCTTTGGGTCACACAATCAAGTCAGGATGCTTGTTACTGTGAGTATTCAGTGATGAAATGAGCTGGGCATGTGTTCTTGGTAAACACAGGAGGCCCATCACACAGGAACACACACGCTATCTCCACACTGTTATTTGGCTGCAATCCACCCATCACTTTCCCTGCCACAATTGTCCCTTTCAAAAAGACATGCTGAATAGCATGTATTTACACGACTTGGTTTCGGCCGACGGAGAGAGGGGCTCGACACAATGAAGAGTGCGGGCCAGAGTCACTGCAGGCTCACTGCTGACAAAACACAAAGCAGAGCCGGAGTGCACTCTCTTCGGCATTTCCTCAACACTCACTGGAAATGCTACAAGGGGCATGGAAGGAGGACTCCTACACTCAGACTACCTCAGACATATTAACAGGTTTTTCGAGCAAACCGAGATTTTGGGCAAGACAAGCAAATCAATTGAAGCTTTCTGGGTGGTTTTGGTTTGAAACTATCACTGCAGCACACAGCACACTTTGTGCTTTTTAAATTGTTATGGCATCTTTATAGATGTTTTTCAAAGTTTGGAAAAATTTACCAAAGATTTGGCTCAACCACAAATGACATGCCTCACACAAATCCTGTCTTGCAGTTTCTTGCTTGACCTCCACACAGTCCTTGCACTGTTTTAATCATGCACTTAAAAACACTCATTACTCACGCACACCATTGAAGTTGAGGCGATGTCTGATGCCACTGGGCAGTTCACGTCCTGTTCCCTTCGTTCTCACATGCTGAGCAAGGACTACAAATAAATTAATTTGTCCAGTACTGTTCAGTGGTCTGATCTTGTGTTTGTTTGAGTTCCTGTAGTTCCTCCTCTATTGCCTCTCACTCATTCTTTCCCTTTCTGTCCCCCAACTGGCCCTGCCTGCTAAAAAGCCTATCTGCGTCAGCTGCACCTGCTGCCTCTGACTCTGTGCTTCGCAGCAGGGAGGCGCTGTCTCCTAGAACCAAACACACACACACAGTGCAGTGTTGAGATCAGTCAGCCTCCATGAGCAGGAGGGGGGTCTTTTAAGAATGACAACAATGGCGCGCATGACTGCAAAGAGCACGTCGCTCTCAACACCATCTTCAAAGGCTTCTCACACAAATTTCCATAAATCCTCTAACTCATTCTATTTTCTCTCCACCACCGTGGGTCTGCATTGCAGCACTAAGTCCGGTAGTCAAGAAGTAACTCAGGTAATCCTTCAGATTGCTTCCGATGTTCATTACAAGTGCACAGGCAATCTGTCAAAAATGAACGTGGGCCTGCAGCTAAATCAGTAGTTTTTTGGCTGATCTACCCCAGCACAGATGAGCGATCATCATCATCATCATCCTCCTCCTCCTACAGTCTCCTAGCCATCACAAATTTTTTACTTTAGTCACTTTTTTTTTTCTCCTTTCCATTCAGCTTTCTAGTCAAAATCTGCCACCTACATTACCCATAATGCTACCCGACCACCGCCAGTTGGGTTGGAAATTTGTTTTTTTATAAGAAACGGATAATGTAGCCTGGAGCTGCTAGCCTCGAGCAAATAAGAAGAGCGGGCTACAGAGGTCTGGTAAGCAGATTTCTTTTTAACTCCACGCTCAGATTCATTTTATTTTCATACTTGTAGTTAGTTCAGCCTTACCCCACGCTCATATTTTGAGCAGCTCCCTTTAAAGCTTCATACAACTTCTTCCAATATTGTAGTACTCCCAGAGACCTGTAAACAGACTGCCGTATCAAATCCGCGCACTTCCCCTTTAAGTATTAAATTACGTTCCCGGCCTGCTAATTTATTGCCTACTCAATACATTTAATAAGCATTTCTAATTACACCTCTGTCACATGCGGTCTAAGACTTCGACACTCGATCGTCCACTCTCTATAGAGAAATAAATATATATATATATTTATATTTATTAACACGGTGGTTAGGGAGCTACTGTCTTAAATCCAGTTCAAGGGATGACAAAAACCAGAGAAATGTCAGTCTCACACGCCACAGACTGAACAAGTATCCGAGCCTTTAGCAACACTAAAGCAGGCCGTGTTACAACAGCAAACAATTGAGCCCCCCTCTGCCATTCAGTGTTGAGTAAGCCTTATGTTTAAATACTCTTAAGGTCAGCTCTCTCTGGTTTCAGCGGGTTTGACTCCCTCACCCTGAAATGGGAAAGTGACTGAGGTGACTCCTCCCTATCGGAGGGTCTGTACAACTGTTTTAAGTAACAGGCACACACACACACACACACTACTGTCTGTACACCGTCGTGGTTTATAAAAAAGGATCCATAAAAGGACACTAGCAATACACAGCAAAACAATGAGCGCAATAAAAGAAAACATGAAACATACAGATATAATTAAACATTTAAAAAGACATGAACATTTATATGATTTTAACAAGTAGTGTTTTTAGTTAATAATGGGATTTGACATGATTCTCTAGAAGCATCCAGCTGAACACACACACACACACACACACACAACAACTAAGGCTAAAATAGCAGCAACACAAAAGATGCAGTGCCCAAAATAAAGCTTTTAGCCCGGCAGAAACTATTAGTCATCTCTGAGAATAAACCATGCTCACAACGGGGATCCTAATTGACCAATCGAAATGTGCCTTAAAAGATGAATATAGAGCCAACTACTTTAATACCAACGGTAAGGGGGCCAGTTTTGTTGGCTAGCCTTCACATCATAGGACTACCGACAGAAATAAAGTCTTGGTACCTACCAACAATTGTGGCATTTTGAGGTTGCGGTCCAGCTTTCTTCTCTTTCTGACAAGTGTCTCCATGTTCCTGAGTTTAAGCGTCATCTTACCATTGACCCTCTCTGTTTTCCTCTCCTCTCTCACACCCCTCCCATGCTCAGCTTTAGCCGGACAGTTCCAGTTCTCTTCCACGAATCAGCAGGGTACCCAAAAGCAAAGCGTGTCCCCTGTGAAAGTAAACTTAGTTGTAAGCTTATAATTTATCATTTATTCACATTAATCACCTATTCATAATCATTTGTTTTGTATAGTTAATTAATAGTTTGTAATTATATGCTTGTGTACTGACTTTAATTAGTTAATAGTTCCAGTTTTATTCTCGTCTCCAGGCTTGAACTCTTCCCTAGTTGTCTTCAGGTTTCTGTGTGTGTTCTGTTACGGGTGGGAAAGTTCCTATAGGTCTAAACTTGTATAACATGTACACTGGCCAATGGATGATAGCTCATGACCTCTGATTGTTGTCTATTGTACAATAGATATTTGTCAACAGCCTGTAAGTGTTTCCTGTGTTTTGTTCAACTTAAGAGCATAGGCAGTTTTTCTCCCCCAGCACCCCTTCACCCCTGTCCTTCCTCCTCTTTCCTCCTGTGCTCACCCCTCCCGAGCTCTCATCTTAGGTGTGGAAGCGGAGAAATGTTGGGTCTGGCTCTGTACTCGCAAATCACTGCCAGGACCTCCAACCTACCCACTTCTTTCTCGACTGCTGAGACTGGTAATCTACTGTTGGCATGCTGTGTGGTATTAAAATGTGTTACTGGGGCAAAGTGGGTGCCGGTATTAGCAGGCGCTGAAATCGCAGCACAAAAAGGGCAAGAGACTGTGAGAACGGAGAGGTACCAACATGATTAATGATGTTTCGTATGTCCACACTAATGGGGATAAATGCATGTGGTCTTCTCAGTCTTGGCCTTCCGTCTGCCGACTTGACCAATGACGTCTTAAGTGTTCTCCAAAGTGAAGATCTTTGTACCATTTTATTATTACCATTATTTGTTTTATCATCTTAAAATATTGAATAAAGTAGATTTAATGTGGCTATTGACACAGGCCATTTAATGCCAATGTGAAAACAGACAGACAACTACACACAAACAGAGTTTAGGTATCTGCATTGGTATGGACATGGGCTTTCTTTGTTAGTGTTTGTGGACAAAACTGAGGGCAAAAGGAAATGATTCATCAGGTCAAGAAAAAGAACCAGCTGATACACCCACTGTGAAAAAATGCTTCTATTAAATCTGCGTTTAAACAGACATTTGTGACCTTGGAAGGCTGTGTCCCCACA
>JAVQJD010019471.1:0-32112 GCA_036023655.1 Nannoperca australis
TGTGTGTGTGTGTGTGTGTGTGTGTGTGTGTGTGTGTGTGTGTGTGTGTGTGTATGATTTAAGTACAGTTTTGCTCTAAATGATAATCTGATATCTAAATATATTTGGTCAGTAGACCAAAAGTAATAGCATTTTGTTTTGCTTTGTAGAGTTCACTAGAATTGTACAGTTATTACTATGGGGTTGTTTTAAAACCTGACTAACATTTATCTGCTTACCCACCTAAAATCATTTAATTGCTGTTTTCAATAGAGTTCTGTGTCTCATGGTGTTCTAAATTATATAAGTAGGTTTTCCATCACAAATTAAACCGCAGTGAACAATAAAATCAATTTGAAATGAAGAAGAATAATGGTTGTCATGCCGAATAAAAAGAATAAAGCTGCAACAGAAATATCTCAAATGAGTTCTGTTGCATAATCCACGTCTCTGCTGTCCTTCTGTGTGATCAGTATGTTCCAGACTGTTATAGTTTCACCAAAATATGGGACAACAAAGCAAAGGTTTGGATCTTTGAGGAGGGCAACAGTTTGAAACAAAAGTATGGTATTTAGCCTTAGTTACCACTTGGGGGCAGCGTACTGTTAACACACCATTGACATATTATTACCTTATAAAGTTGATATGACTTTACAAATACAGCAAATACAGAACATCAATGGCATCCATTCGGAGTCGTGTTTAAGGCCACTTGATGATTGTCAATCCAATATTTACTCTCCTTTTAGCTTTGGTTTGTCTCTGTGGCATGGCACTTCAGCTCCTAAATGTGCCACTGTGTTTACCAGTTAGTCGCTCACTTTGTCTGTGTGCCATTGTAGTGCTGGGCAGGTAGTATACAGTTGGTCTATCAGAGCTGTGTTGAAGACAACAGCTGCGTGTTGCATCTGGAAACGATCATGACGAGCGGCGGGACCGAACCAAAACAATGAGTTAAAAGAAGCCAAGTGGAAGAAGTTCCTCTGCAGAGTTGTTCATAATTCTGTGTGGGTTTGTCACTACAAGTGACCCCTTTCACATACAGCACTTGAATGGGAAAGTGTGTCCACACTTTTGACTGGTACTGTACACTTAGTAATTTGATCCATTCTTAGAAAATATTTATTATAGTAGCCTGAAAAATAATTGAATGTTAAAGTTTAAAGTTTTCTTTTTTTTTCTGGACACGTGCCTTGGAAGGTCATTTTTATTGAAAGCAGCCAGCTCCAACTGCCTAAACCAAAAGAGCATCATTAACAGATACCTCTACACTCAGTGTCAAACCTAATACCTTACTGTGCATCTCTGGTGTTTTAATAGCATAGTTTAAAATGAAGAGAGTTAGTAACAGAGAGTCCCACTCTAAATGGGATGGTTTCCTGGGGTGGGGGTGGGGTGGGCAGATTGGTATTAGTCCCATTAGGTCATGCGAATGAGGAAATGCTCACATCTGTGTCAGATTACGATTGATAAAATGCTTATTCAGTTCGTGGATTGGCTAAAGGAGGAAAAATATTTGCCCCCTCTTTGCTTTTTATTGTGGCCCCTTGAATTCACCAACTCATAACAGGAGAAGCTGGCAAGGTCATGTGCAGATAAAGAGTGAAGGAAGTAAGTTTGGGAAGGGAGGATGGAGCACTGGGATATAGGGGAGGGTCATGTTTACACACAACACTGCTAACTTCACATGACATCAACTCTCCGAGCACACACTCCTACATGCCTCGTATCCGAGTAAGAGGAAGAAGAGAGGCCTTCCCCTTGTAGCTGTAATGTACTTTACTCTCCCATCCCTCCTTTATGCCCCCTCCATCTATTTGGTTTCATGGGGACTGCTGTGCTCAGGCGTCTTACTTCAGTTTGTTTTCCACAAAATGCTGAAAAGAGAGACCAAACAAGGCGGATCTCTCATTTCCCACATGAAGAGTACAACACTGCTAGCCTAGCAAACCACCAACTGGTTCTGTGTTCCCCTTAAAACTGATTTGATCTTTATTTATTTATTGTAACAGGAGATCCTTAACAGGTATCAGAAGGCAGGGGACTTATCACTCTGTGTCTTGTCATCTAGACATGTCTTATCAACTATCTCCTAGATATGCATTCCTTGATTTCGTGTACTGGCAGGCAATCATACCAACAGTCCATCAACTGTGTAACAGCAACAGGAACCACAGGAAAAAGGGAAGCCATAGGACTCTCCCTAAGGCCACGTTACGATCACCTTTAACTCTGTGTGGCAAAAACACAGCCCTCTTATTCATTTGAATAAGCCAGTCCGGTTGGGGGTGCCAACGCATGAGCACCGGCAACACAACACAGGGTCGTCCTGCAAAGAGCTGAGCCGGGCTCTACTTTGCCTGGAATGCTACAGGACGTCATCCGGCAAGATGTTGCATTGGCCAGTCAAATACATGCAATCGCACATTCCTGATGGATAATTTTGCAATTAGGACTATGTATTTCTACTGTTTACATCATGACCGTCACAATGAAAGATGGAAAAGTTGTTGCTGTGATCCAGAGTTGTAAAATCATGTCTCATAGTAATATAAATCACTATGCAGCATTTTGGCATGCCACTTTTTCTGACGGCAAGATTTTTGGCCCATTTCTGTTTTAAACAACAACAAACACATTACTTCAGACATAGTTAGACGACATAAAGAACAAACTAGTTTGTTTGAAGCATAACCCAGGCCTTTAGAGTTAGCACCACAGCCAGCACACCTTTAACCCATTTTAGTGTCAACTGAAGAATCACACTTGCATTTGTGTACTTGAATTATTATGGTACTTGAAACCATGCATGGATGCACTATCAAAGAAGATTTAGGCTTACAAGGTGACTAGGAAGTCCGAAGAACACACACACTCTAAGCTGACAGAAGGTAACATAGTGCCCACCAAATATACTCCGTTGAAGTCCTGATAAGAGAGAAAATAAAGAACCAGATTAAAGATGAAACACTGAGGAGAACGAGAGAGAGTAAAGAATAGAAGGTGAATAGATGAAAGAGCAGAGACGGGCACAAAGAAAGAAGCAGCAAGAGAAAGATGAGTAAAGGAGTGGAGTTCTTTTGGCTAGCAGTCAGACACAAACTCTTTATTGTGCCAAGTGGGGCTGACTATTTTCCATCCATGTATTTGAACTTTACACAGCTTCTATTAGATTACAGACACTTTCAAGTTTTTCCTTGGCCACTGACCCACTGCATTTCAGTTTAGCAAATCTGTTCATCCTGCACACATGCAAGAAATGGAACAGAAAGAGACTATTACTTTTATTCCAAGAATATGTGTGTATGGACGGTGTATAAACATGGATGCATTTGTGTGTGTGTGTGTGTGTGTGTGTGTGTATGCGTGTGTGGTCAGTTAATATATAAATACACTATACACAAATCACAGTGTTACTTATGGAGGATAAAATAAATAATAATTTGCTTTTTTCAAGTTAAGTTTTTAATTTGAGCTTTCAGTTTGAGCATTTGTATTTAAGCTTTTGCATTTTAAATTGTCATTATCATTTTACATTTTACATTTTCAATTTGCTTTTTCAATTTTCAATTTGGACTTTGAATTTTAATTATGACCTAATTATTCCTAGTAGTTATGAGTAAAATAATACTCTTTTTAATTTAATCTCTCTTCGTTTTCTATTTGGATTTTTAATTTGAATTATGACCAAAAATATCCTCCATAGTAACTAGCCATTAGTGTAATGCAGTTCTGCTGCAATCATCTGACGTGTGTGTTTTCTCTGTTCACATTACAGCAGCACGTGAGCGTAAGCAGCCGCTGCCTTCAGACATTGCGGTCATAATGTACACCAGCGGATCAACAGGCATACCAAAGGGCGTCATGATCTCCCATAGCAACATCATCGCTGGCATCACAGGCATGGCCGAGCGGATACCCAACCTGTGGTAGGCAACACATACTCATATCTAAAAAACAAAACGGGATATAAGTATGAGGGACATTTTTGGTACTTTTTTTCACATTTCCAAAAATGTCTAGCTTACATATTTTACTTTGTTCAGATAGTCCCTAATTTTTTTAATTGTATTTCTAAAGCTGCAGCCAGCAGCCGGTTAGCTTAGCTTAGCATAATACTGCTCTAATACTTGAAAGGGGGAACCAGCTAGCCCAACTCTGTGCAAAGGTCCAACATCTACCTACCAGCACATCTAAAGTTCACTGAACTCTAAAGCTCCTTCAGTCTTGTCTTCACTGTGAGGTTGCCAGACAACCCAAGAAGTCAGTGCCCCGGCCAGGAAATATTCATAAATTTTGAGCAAACGTTGGATTGAGCAAACAACATATAACATGTGAATTAGTAAGCTTCAGAGGGGCTGGAAGGTAGATTTTGTTACCTTTAGGGGTAGCTAGCTGTTTCCCCCTGATTTCAGTCTTTATGCTAAGCTAAGCTAACTGGCTGCTGGATGTAGCTACCCTTTTTAAGTTCAGACCTGAGAGTGGTTTCAATCTTCTCATCTAACTCCTCGCAATACATCAAGCCCAGAATGTAGAACTATTCCTTTAACTTAAACCGATTCAAGCCATTTGACTGGCGGAGCATTTTGTGAGAGGTGGGTTGGCCGAGAGGAAGCGATGTTTTTGGAAGACAGTTCAAGGCTAAAAAGGTTTATCTTACTACTATTGTTGAGAGCAGAAATATACACTATTGGCTTTTTATTTCTATCACTGTTACTGTATCCCCAAAGAGAGCAACTCAGTGCATCTCAAGAAGAGATAACATGCTCTTTCGGGCTGACTTCATGGTCAAGGCTTCCATGTCAGCTGAGCACGTGCACAAGTATGAGTCAACCAGCTAGTTCCAGCACACAGCGCAAGTGTTTACATTAAAACAAAAACTGACCCTTCTCTCTGGTGAATAAGACGGGGGTCAGAGGAAATGCAGAAAGGAGGGCGTTCAGTATGAGTAGGGAAAAAAACAGGGATGATGTGAGTTAGGGTGAGAAGGATGGAGGTCAGAGGGGTTTGGGATGTTACAATCTCAATCAGGCGTCTTGTGAAAATGATGGCTTTCCTCTGTCTATTAGGTAATATGTGTAAACGTCCTCCTCGGGTACTACAGAGAATTTGGAGAATCCAGAAGTACTTATGTTGTGATAAATATGTAGATAATTTTTAAGTCCAAGCAAAGGAAAAGCCCCCTATTTTTGTACAGAACATCTTCCTGATACACAGCATTTATCTTCTAAAGTTTACTATGATATGATATGAGTTTACATAAATTACATTTATTCAGCTAGTTGAACTTAACTAGAGCTAATGCTTGAATGAGATGGCACTGATTGCTTTAAGAGCTGTTTATAAGAGTGTCCTTGTGTTTACAGTGAGGAGGACACCTACATTGGGTACCTGCCTCTTGCCCACGTACTGGAGCTCAGTGCAGAACTCGTATGTGTTTCTCACGGCTGTAGGATCGGTTATTCCTCACCTCAGACTCTAGCTGACCAGGTACAGTAAGACTGAAACTGTAATGTACTCCAATGCAATCCAGAAAGGGAATGTTTTTTTTTGTTGGTTTTTTTTCACTGTGTTTTTCAAATTATATTGCCCTAGACTTATGTGCATGTTGGTAACTGTAAAGTACAGAAAGTTGACTGAAACAATAACTCATGACTGCTGGTGTCAAGACAATTATAAATGCTAATGCTAATTTGAGAGGATGAGAAGCGTGGCTTATTTTGTTAACTGAATCAAATGGATCAATTGATTTAGTCTGATGTCTTCTTGGTGAAATTCAAAGTCTTGCTTCAAATGAGAAGCTGTGGTTACATATGTATCGCTTCTTTTTCCCACCCAAAGTCAACCAAGATCAAGAAGGGAAGCAAGGGAGACACCAGCATCCTGAGGCCCACTCTGATGGCAGCTGTCCCAGTACGTCCAGACAGTCCACTCAGCACAGCACTATGCATTATACATTATAATGTTTGAGAAGCCATAGCCTTTACAGTGTTTCTCATGGAGCCACTCTTCCTTCTGTTTCAAACAATGCTGTTGGCCTCGTCTGGCAGCATGTCAGATTCCACTCTCTTTGTTCATAGTCCAGCTGTGGAGCAGCAGTGACAGAGTCCAGCAGGCCTTGATCTGCTGGACTCGTGACGTAAATCCTCTCTGCCTTCTACCAGTAGCTGCTCTTCATCACTAAACAATGTTAGATACCCAGGAGCTAAAATGGCATAGTGGAGGTTGGCTAGTCCTGCATGTCTCTGAAGTATATTTGAGTGATTAATCCATTTCAGCAGTGATGACGCCAGGATGGCCTTTACTCAAAACCTTGCATGGCTGTATTTATTTTGTCAATGAAAGAGTAGAGTGGCTGTTCTGCCCTCCTCAAGGGCTTTATTAGTTTTAGACGGAGATTACAGTTTGAAGAAACCAAAAAGTAGGTCATGCAGTGTGAGCTAAGAAGTGAAAGTTCGCGGTCAGGTTAAGACATGCTAAAACACGGCAAACGGTATTTGCAAAGCACCTTTCAACCATAGTTTAAATATGACAGGAAGACATTAAGAGAAGAATGCTAATGTTGATCTGTAAATGTTAGAGGTATAAACAAGCAGCTTTTTGCTGGAAAGTTCCCCATATCGACTTTATAATGAATTATTCGCTTAGTTAGCTAGCTGGCTACAGTCACAAAGTACACAAGTTTTCTACACTTATTATCACATCAGTGACCATGCACCACAATAAAACTGTGTGCATCATTTAGCATCTTTTTCACAGCAGTCATTTGTATAAATGTTGTAGAGCATGTCACATCAACAGCCTGTTACGTCATGACGGGCTTTCTCTTCTTTGCCACTGTCCTCTGTGTGTTTGTTTGCCAGCACTTTAAAGTTTTATTAACCAAAAAGTCCAGGCTTTTATAACTTGTGAAACCATGACTCTGCTTTGACGACGTGTAGCTTCTACCTTCAATTCAAAGAGGCTGAGCTATCATTGAAAATGTTTGACAATTCTAGCTCTTGAAACTTGCCATGGATGAATTTGAGATGACCAAACAGTTGGCAATAAGAAATTATAATTCCATTGCTCATTTTGGCTAGACTGTGCGTTGGCTAGTTCGAGACAATATGCCCTTGCCGCTGTCTTCTCTCCATCTCTCTCACACCATGAGCTCAGCCCCACCCCCCATCTCCCAGTGGTCGTAGTGTAAAGGGCAGAGGGCCCCAGTGTCTGGAACCATTCACAGCTGTAAACAGAACGTGAGAAAGCCCCATGTGGTTATCCCCACGACATACACACTCATGCACACTAACACACATTCTCACACACACATACATATTGTTTGCTGTGATATGACAACGGGCTGCTGCATGAATCCTGTTTCGACTTCCTCTCTCACTGCTTTAGCTTCACCACCACCCCCACGTACACACACACATACAATCACACGTACACACACACACACACACACACAGGGACCAGCTGGTTTTTATTTTTTATTTTTTTTTGTTTGTGCCCTTTACCCCATTTAACTATGAGCCCATCTTTGGAGGACACTGCTGATTTGGATGATGAAGGATTCTTGATCTGTGGGTTTCAGTTCTATCCACTACAGTCCCTTTGGCAGCAGGGAACTCAAAATAAAGTCATGTTAGGCATACAACAGTGTTGTAGCTGAAATACAAAGCAACATCAATTCCTTTGATATTGCTGTTCTCAGCACGGTCCTGGTCCTATCACCAGTCCACCCCATTTTATCTTCTTTATCCCTGACTAAGAAACCCAAGCCCAATGAACAAAACTCACAACTCACTCTGATGAACCCAATGTATTTAACCTTTCTAGCAGACCCAGCAAAAGTTACTGAGAAGCTGATGAAACTTTTAAGCATCTAGCTGCAAAACCAGAACAAAGCTAAAAGAAGATATTGGATTTTTTTTTCTGCCCCTTAGTGGCCAAAAATTGATTAATGCTGCTCTAAGAAATGTGTATGATTTCCTATCTGCAATACAAAATGTAGTTTTACTAAGTCATTTTCTAATTTACCAAAAATTTTGCTAGAATCACTTTTTCGTTTACAATGTTTATGATATTTGCCAACTTTTCCCCGTACAGCAGTCAAACTAAACTATACATTTGAACGTCTTTTGTCAACCGGTGGAAGAAGTTTACTGCAGTTCTCTGCTGTTTTTCATTTAACTTACCTAGAGATTCACTCTTGTGGATTCCTGCAGTTTTCCTCTGGTTTTGTAGGTCATTTGTTGTGAGTAATCCATTGGGGAGCCTAAATGTTATGCAACCAAAAATAAGAACAAATGTGTTGCCCATTGTACTCATTTGTTCTTCTGGACTTGTTGTATTTAGAAAAAGTCATTCTGTTCTTTATGAGTTCTGCTTTTTATGAGCTCTGGCCCTTGTACGTTTAATATTTAGTTAGTTTTGATTATAGGAATATTTGGCATTCCGTCTTGTGCATTGAAATTGTGTGATAGTAAGTATGTCCAAAACTGGGACTACAGACCTAACTTTAGTTTCCTTAGGCTTTTTTTTTAAACCATTCCAATAAAAAGAAAAATGTGCTGACAGCCCTAAATAAAAAAGATATCCCAAATGTCAAATGATTTTTGACCTCATGATGTTTATATGTACTATGTGCCTCTTTACTTCAGATCCAGTGCTTTGTTTATTTTTTCTGGGCAAAATCTGGGCTCCATATTAGGAGCGGTGATGGCAATGCAACAGTACTGCACCTCATATCTTTTAAACTTATATCTTTTATCCAGATCTACAGAAACAAGACTTAGTGTATCTTGTCTTCCCATAATGCCCATCTCTTCTTTATCTTATATTCTACATTTTGTTTTCTTCTCTGCATGTCTTTTTTGGGTTTAATAATTTAATCTCACTCTGTCTCATCACATCTCTGTCTTTTTCTCTATCTCACCCCCTTCCTGGTTCCAGGAGATCATGGATCGTATCTATAAGAACGTGATGACCAAGGTGGAGGAGATGAACTGTGTCCAGCGAACACTCTTCATTCTGGCATACGACTACAAACTGGAGCAGCTCGCCAAAGGATACAGCACACCTCTATGTGACACGTGTGTAGATGAGTTGTTGCTGTGGCATTTTTATAAAGAATGTATTCAGTCAATAGAAGACCATGTTATTCTCAGGTTTACATACCTGCCTATTCTCTCATTATCCATCCAGGCTGGTGTTCAGGAAAGTCCGCTCTCTGCTGGGAGGTCGGACGCGAGTCTTGTTATCAGGTGGAGCGCCGCTCTCCGCCGCCACGCAACGTTTCATGAATGTGTGTTTCTGCTGCCCAGTGGGTCAGGGATACGGCCTGACAGAGACCTGCGGTGCTGGAACCATTAGTGAATGTAAGCAGCAGTGAGATGACATTTGTGGGTATCAGTGAAATGACTTTACAACTATTGGATGGATGGTCATGAATATTGGTACAAACATATATGCCCCCCTCAGGATGAATTGTAACCGCTTTGGGGATCCCTTAACCTTCCTCTAGCACCACCATCAGGTGAAACTCCACAACACTGGTTAATGCCCAAATACCTGCAAAACGACATTCCCATCAGCCTCAGCTGTACTTTATGTTAAGTGCTAATTGGCAAATGATAGCATGCCAACACGCTAGACTAAGATGGCGACCATGATGAACATTACACCTGCTAAACACAGGCACGTTAGCATTGTCATTGCCAGCTGATGTTAAAACTTTGCTCGAGCACAGCTAGCATGGCTGTACATCTGCAATAATTCAATGTGTAAAGACAGCAAAATATCAACAGTAACTGCTTTCAACTAAAATTAAATTAAAATAGTAATTTGCTCCAAATGAAGATTAATCAACTGAAAAAGTTGGACATTATTGAGCAATTGTTTCTCGGAAATTGAGTTTCCACAGTCTGCAAGCCGAGATAAAAGCAGTGGGAGGACATGAAGAGGAAGAGAGAATTGTACAGCAGGGATGGGGAAATGAATGAGAGGAAACTATTAAGTATATATATTGTGCGTGGGCTGTAGTAAACAGAAAAGGGAGTAGGTTATCTGTTTTGAAAAGGATGAAAATCAACATTAGGGACAATTCATCGTACACTGAGAACACAGACTGCATAAAGCTTTTAGCCTGTGAACCAATTAAATTAAGGGATGTGAAGATTTGTGCTCATGCTGTTATGTAAAATGAATACAAATGATTATTGCCACCCCCCCAGAATTTTCTTTTATAAATGAATAATAATACATTACAGCTGTACAGCTACAGTTACAGCTTCTGGTAAACAAGGAAATCATTTTCTCATCTCTTAATAGTCTTTGTAAAAGAATGCCTCTCATATCTTTGGTGGTGATGGCTGTCCCAGTGATCTGTTTTGAACTTTGTAGCTTATCTCTTCAAACACATTCATCAAATAAAGGAAACACTCCCAGCCTTTCCCAGGCAGACTAAACCAACAGAGCGGCTCGCTGCCCACTCTCCACTGCGGTCATTTGAGCCAGGAAAACACAGTTTTGTGGACATTCCTTTGGGATGGGGTTTCCATGGCAAGGGAACAAGCGAGGTTGCGTTGCTATGGCAATAAATGTCGTGCCTTGATGCTAGTGTGCTTCCTGATCGTATGTGTGTGTGTGTTGTCTGTTCCAGTGTGGGATTACAGCACTGGGAGAGTGGGGGGGCCGCTGGTTTGCTGTGAGATCAAGCTCAAAGACTGGGCGGAGGGTGAGTGAGAAGGGAGAGGAGCTACACACACACACACACACACACACACACACACACCATGATGAAATGTCACATGGGTTCACAGGGACATACATCCTTGTTCCTTGTCTTTGTAAAAGAATGCCACTCATATCTGCGGTGGTGATGGCTGTCCCAGATTTAATATAGTGTTCATTACAGAAGTTGTTTTGCACACATCCCTGTAGCTGGTTCATAACCTTGTAAGGAAAGCATACTTCTTTTCCTTCCACTCTTGTACAACTTCCATCTTTTTACGTAAGGGGTCACAACTCATTTTTATTACTCTATTAAATCTTGATGCTTATCAAATGGAGTTTATTGCTTGCCGGGCGTGCAGAGCAGAAATAGAAATTAAAGTAAACATGCTGTCAAGGTTTTAATCTCCACAAAATGATGTGGCAGCATCGGGAGAATTGAAGGTTTGTTTTGTTGCACTTTTCATTTGCAGTCCACTGAATTTAAACCCTGCTTTCAGGTGGTTACCGTAGCACTGACAAGCCACATCCAAGAGGGGAGATTCTGATTGGTGGAGCCAACGTTACCATGGGATACTACAAGGACGACGCAAAAAACCAAGATTTCTTTGTAGATGAGAACGGCCAGCGATGGTTCTGCACAGGAGACATCGGAGAGTTTCACAAAGACGGGTGCCTCAAGATAACCGGTGAGGAGAGGCGGATGATGGTTAAGTGGAGAAGTTGCTGGAAGTGTAGAGGATATATAGGTGGTACTATAGATGTACATTACCACTTGAGTAATCTGTCTTAGTTCAAATGCTTCTACATCAAAGCACAAACCAGCTTCTTCCCTTAAGAACTACAAACATAACCCACACTTATAGATGCGCACGTGGAAACACACACGTTACAGGCAGCGGCCTCTGCTGTGTTTCCAGATCGTAAGAAAGACTTGGTGAAGCTGCAGGCAGGAGAGTACGTCTCCCTGGGAAAGGTGGAGGCCATGCTGAAGAACTGCCCTCTGGTCGACAACATCTGTGCCTATGCCAACAGGTGTGTATTTGTCTGTGTGTGTGTGTGTGTGTGTGTGTGTGTGTGAGTGTTTGTGCATTGATTCAAAAGATTACAATGCGATTCTATGGTTCAACTGCATATATCTCTACACAAATCATGAAATACAAATGGAATAGATTGTAAACATTTGTATTGTCTCACATCTTCAGTCAGATGCAAGATGATCCACTGAAGCACTTAAAATTTAATGTATGAATATTTTTTACAAAATAAATGACAATGACTGCAAGTAATGTGAGAGTCTCTAGTTTTGATAAGAGAATTATCCCCCAACTCTGCCAAGCTTTGTAGCCTCTTTTATCTCACTGTGTTGGTTTTACAGCTTGCAAATGTACTTAATTTCAGTCTCACCACTCTCATCAACAGCGGCAATAAGACTGTAAAACCAGCCTCTCCCAGCATGGTGGTTTTCTCTCCTCAGTGGCTACTGCTCGACAATAACTGTTACATAACTGCAATGCTTCCTGTGAACCATCAACATAATAGGATATAAGCAGCCCTGCAATGTTTTCTGTTGTCAGTAAGTTAAATCTTATGAGTCACAAGGACTTCATGTACACGGAGTAATTTCAATTTCCTGGAAGCAGTTAAACAAATGTGATGTTTATGTAGCAACTTGACATATACCAGCCATTCTCAACCAGTTGCGGGCCTCAGAGCGCCACCTAGTGAGCTGCGGAGGCAGTGGTAAAGCCAAATGGTTAGATTAAAATGTAAAAGAATGTTTGAACAACACCAGCCAATCACAACACAGCAGGTAGAGACTAACATGTTTTGCTACTGTCAGCTAGCTAACATTCCCTCGGATGCAGAGACACAAAATAGATCAGTTTTTGCATGAACAAGTGAGGTGGGATACAACACTGCATCCGTAAAAGCTCCAAGGAAATATGGGACTGAATACATCAAATTTGGATTCATAATGGCAGCAGTGCAAAGCACGGTGTGCTGAATGTGATCAAATCTGTCAAATGAGGAGCTAAAACCATCGAAGCAACACAAAGCACTCGGACTGTTATGTTTTTTTCCTTATTTTTTAATTGGGAAGGTGGGGCCTTAAGTTACAAAAGGTTGAGAACCCCTGACATATACTACCAGTCCTTTGTGTGGCAAACTAATGTTTAGTCATTAAAGGGACCCTGTAGAGTTTCTGATCACTAGCAGCTCTATGGAGCCATGGGGCTGATTCCATTCCTGCCAATGGTCTCACACTATTCCACTGATCTGCAGCTAATGTGCCAAGATATGTAGCAATGAGCCAACAAAGGAGGAGAAGGAGACTGCTGACAAGTAAACGTAGATGTAAACAATGCAGGTTTCAACGTTTGAAGAATCAGCTTTGTTTTATGAGGAAGGAAATGCATTCAACATGTTTGTTGTCTTTCAGCTCATTGTTTTGGTTTTATGGCCCACAACTTTACTGTTTTGGTTCTGTCGCACTACTCTTATTGGTATCGTTTTTAGCTGTGCGCTAACTGCCCAGCACCAAATTACAGACAAGTAAGTTATTATCTAGCTAGTGAATTAAGTTGAACAGCTAGCAGCTAGAGTTGAGTTGGTGGAGTCTAAAACAGAGCTAAAAGGAAAGTGAACACGGCTCCTAGTGAATGTTGCTCCTTGTCTGCTGGATGTGTAAGCAACTGTTTGTTAGAATGTTTGCCTTATCAACGTTTATAAGGTGTTATGATTTCATGTCTAATGACCAAATAAACAATCTTATTTAAAAATCCAAGCTTTGCCTTACAAATCTAAACTGTACCATATTGGGACATGGGGGCACACTGTGAGACTGTAGCTTCTTTTTCACATTTACAAAGCAGCTGATTTTAAAGAAGGTGCTCCATTTGATACCACCGAAAGTATTTTACATGTTTGACCTTTCTGATTTAGAATCTAAACATGTCTCTGCTGCCTGAAATGTTGATTTAGTTGTGTGTCATATTTTTTTCAAAGCTATTTGGAGGTTGTAATCTGTTCACGCTCTATCCTGATATGTAATGTGTCCATTTCCTTTTATGGGTAAATGTCTCACTGGGTGAAGAATTTATGGTTTGTCCATGCACGTGTTTGTGCTCCATCATCTTATTCTGCCGAACGTTCAGTTGCTAGAATACACAAAGACCAGTGTCACTTAATAACTGCACTCTGTTTTTCTTCCACTTTGACATCCCTCTTGTCGTCTCCCCTCTTCCCGCTCTGCAGTGACGAGACATATGTGATTGGCTTTGTGGTGCCCAATCAGAAGCACTTGCTGGCTCTGGCTGACCAGTACGGTATCCGAGGATCATTGGAGGAGCTGTGCAACAGCAAGGCCATGGAGGAGCTGGTGCTCAAGGTCATCACTGAGGCTGCTCTAGCAGGTGAGAGGAGGACAAACTTGAACTTAGAGCTCCAGACACAAGTCGGCGCAGATGTGAACTCGTTGGACCTTTTTTTAAGTGTTGAGTCACAAGTTAATATTATGTCTTCCTCTTTTGCAGCTCAGCTAGAGCGCTTCGAGATCCCTCGCAAGATCTGTCTGAGCCCAGAACCCTGGACTCCAGAGACAGGATTGGTGACGGACGCATTCAAGCTCAGACGTAAGGAGCTGAAAACACATTACCAGGATGACATTGAGAGAATGTACGGTGGCAAATAACGGGCGGCGCTGTTCATTCTCAAAGTACAGACCAGCACTTGACTCTGAACACTCCAAGTACTCCCCTCACTGCTCCCCTACATCCTGCCCCATGAACACGAGAGCCACCGTGACCTGTCGTAAATCTTAACACTCCTTTGAAAGAAAAAAGGATAGGGTGTTAACAATTCCTACATGGAGGCGGCTTTTACTTGAATTTGTAACAAAAGACAGGCTCAAAAAGTAGTTGCAGGAAACTCAAAAGATGCTGCCTTTTCCCTCCCAGGTGTATGACCTCTGTGTGGAGCTCTTTATTGTTCCAGATGTGAGTTATGAAACAGCTGATGTTGTCTGTTGAACTCTTGCCGAGCTCAGGTTGGGATGACAGGTTTGTTGCTTTGTGTTCACACATGAGACACTAAATTGGTTATGTATGTCTCCAAATCTTTCCTTTAGTTCGTTGTGATCCTCTTCTAAACTGTTTCTCATTCAAAGTTGGTTCTTCCTGCAGGCCAGGAGACGGTTAACTCTTTTGTTTTTTTTTGTTTGTTTGGTTTTTTGTTCACATGTTTTGAGTTCGGTCAGTGGTTTATTTTGTCCCTCACCCGCAGTCAGACTTTGACTCTCATGGCCGTGGGACGTCTCTCCAATCAGCACATCTTGATACCAAAAGCATAAAGTCATTTGAGGGCAAATAAGTTGGTCAAAACTGTGAAGGTCAAATCTGATGTAACAGTTGATGTGTCTTTTCCTCATCACCATTTGGCAATTGTCCTTTTTTAGGAAAATGACAAAGATTGCACCTAATACTCTTGTTTAAATAGAAAAGAAACAAAGATGCACTGTTGTTTAGTCTGCTGTATTTTCCTACAGTGACAGAGAATACTTTTTTATGTGCTCTGCAGAGCACATCATGCACAAAAATGAACATTTACATATTACAGCTGAAATGACTGTGTAATCATTGTCATCTTTGATAAATCATAGCGATTTAGTAATATGAAAATGTCTCCTTTACATCCAAGTAAGGCCGTTGATTACAGAAAGGACATAAATAACACTTTCTGAATGTGCATGGGTGCACCAGTTGAAAAATGAGCACACTTTTGTAAGCGCGACTTCTGTGTGTAATATGTTTCACTCCACAGGACCATCGTTACCAGCTTAATGCCTTGTCCCATATTTTTGTCATCTGCACGAGTGTGACTAAGTGGGCGGCTCACCCAGTCCATACACGGCACAAACACACACAGCATCCCTCACAATGTGACACCTGTTGCCTTCTCTTGTGATTCTGAGTCGCGTCTGATTTTTAAGTCCGTATTTCTCCTTAAGTGTACATATGTATGTGGAGCTGTGATCGGCAGAGGAAGCACATGTATTGCCTCTATTTTAAATGAAGCTTTGTTATCATAGACCTGTGTTGGAGCTCCACTCCCTCTCTGTATCTGGAGCCTGCCTTGTAACATAAGTGCATCCAACTATTTATTTGTAATTTGCCTTTGGAAAGAAAACTCAAATGAAGTAAATAAAGATTGTGTTTGGTCTACATGCAGGAGTATTTTATTGTTTTGGACAAATACACTGAATATTTCTGCCACAATCACCAAGTCTGAGTGTTTAGACTGAAAATATTACTCACTATAATTGTTTTGTGTCCAGCATTCGTCTGTGTGAAGTCGATGCCTACGTGACCAAAAGACAGACAGATGATGACATTTGTTTATGTCTGTAGAGCTGAAACAAAGGAAGTGAATGAAATCAGCCTTCACAGATTCAATAATAGTCATGAGGGACTGGAACCTAATCCAATTCAACCATTAATGCTCACCATCATTACGGTATTGAGGTGTAAATTTTCAGTGTTGTCTGAACCCTGGCTGTGTCTGATGGAAAGGGAGGGGTTCAGTCAATATCAAATTAATTCAGTCATTTGGAGTTTGCATTTTTTAAATAAAAGGAGCCACCCTTAGAGTGACTGAACAGCACTAAACCGGCAAAAAGATGTCCTCTGCCTGTGAATTTGATACTTATTACGCTCTTGTTTTCTGTAGTCTCACAGAAAGAGGCATCACAAAGTGGGTGTTGCACGCGCTAAGCAGCTGCAGGATTATATCTCAATTTGAGACTTGATTATGTTACTAAGCTTGTGCTGTTTCCAAAAATCTGTAACATAGAATTCTGCCGTGGTAAAGTGAAAAACTCACTTTACTTGAGTTTCCATTTCATGCTACATTATAGGAGATTTTGCACTTTACTCCATAACATTTATTTGACAGTAAAAGTTAAATTACTTAATTTTACATTGAAAATTAACATGGTAAGCTTATTCAATGCAATGCAGTCTTAAAGACAAAAGACAAGAAGCATGCAACCAATGGTTCCTGATATGTGGTTACAAATTATCCAATATTTCACAACAAAAGCTAAGATTTAAGTCCAAAAATGCAGAACATTTTTACAAATGTTTGAAGATTACATTAATTATCCTTCTCCCAGATTTTTTTGTTCATTGGGGCCCAACCCCTGGTTTGGAAAACAGGATTAAACCACCAAAACTGTATATAAAATTGTAAAAACTGGCTCCACCTCGAGCAGCTACAACAGTATAATACTGCTTACAAACACGTTAATTACAGGGGAATGGGTGACATTCTGCTGATGATACTTAAGTAAAGGATCTGAATACTTCTTCTACCACTGGGATTTTACTGGAGATACAAAATAAATGTCCTTATAGGCTGAATATTTGTCAGCAGGGATACGATTTCCCTCTTGCATTTATGGTGTTTCGCTGCCTCACCACAAACTTCACAACTGAGTTCTCTCCATGTGGGGGGTTGCAGTCTGGGTGAACAGTGTGAACAGGAGGGCACTGGGGTTTGTACACTGGTCATATGTGCAGTGGTGAGTTACTGAAAGGAATCATTTTGATTGCAGTCCATCGGTCATTTCCACCTCGCCTGTTTTGCATGATTGTATTCATAGGTTTTAGGTTCATTTGCAATGAAATCAAAAAATCCAGTGTGATGAGATGAGGAGAGCAGATGTAGTTATTGTTAGTGCCCCAGGATAGTGCGGAGGCTTGATAAAAAATAAGCAGACTGGTCCAGTGTGCTGTAAATATGTCCATGCATCATTATACACTCTGACAGAGAGTGTGATTGAGCAACCCTATACAATTAATTCACTTTTTCACTGGTTTCTAAAGAGTTGCAGTTTCTCCTTGTAATGTATTTTTCCATCACACACAACCCGACCGCTTTCTGTTGGACTCTAGAGATGATTTTGTCATTCTTCAGTAAGTTAGTAACTTTAAAATTCTTGTGGGCATTTAATGATTTCATAAGAATCCCCTACAGGCATGAATAATGTTAATTTCCAGTTTCTTTAACATAACGTCCCTTCAGGGCATTCATACTGTAGGTACAGGACTCATCTTACAATCTGTCTCCATCACGTGACTCATGATGACACTCCAGGGTCTCTATATAAAAAACTTCATCCGTGTAGCCGAGCTGCCAAACTCCACAAGAGCTGCAAGACGACACAAGTCCAAAAGGTTCACATGAGACTTAGCCCCTCAGTTTGGTGAGTAGACAATGTTTGACTTTGTCATTATTGTTAATAGATAGTTTTATATAAACTAAATCATTTTGTGTAGACTTTTGATAACTTTTCCTAAACGTTTTCTTCAGCACATGACGTAAAGAAATGCCACATTAAAAGATAACATATAGATTTAAAACTTCAAAATCATTGTGTTTTAATAAGAATGAGAAGTTGTTAAGCAGAAGTTAAGATGTTAAGCACCATGATAGAAACTTATGCTTTTTAAAGTTCCATGTTTAAAAAATACAATAAATTATAAAGTGGATGCAGACTTTGATTACTACTTTTGTTGCATTATATTTGCTTTCCATTGCAATGACCATGTTTTGGAGTTAAGGTATAGAGGGTTTCACTGTTCAACCTGCCCAAATGAAATGTCATCATAATTTACAAGTAAGGGGGTTGAATAATGACGCTACAAATGTTTGTTTTCACAGTTTTTCATCACTTTGCATTAAAACTCCACTCATTGAGAACCTATCCATGTGCGTAAAGCGTGCGTAAAGCTGATACAAATCCTTAGAAGCATTGATGTACTTCTGTATTATTTTTTCGCGCACTTTTTAGGTCCACTGCACTGCAAGCATGGAGCACCTGGAAAACTCCACAGCTTCACCCAAACGCCTCTTCCTGCACACACAGAGCACCGCGGGCTCCCAGGCGGACAAAAGCGACGGGAACGCGTACCTGTACATATTAATAGTCATGTCTTTCTACGGGATCTTCCTCTGTGGCATAATGCTGGGCTACTTCCGGTCCAAAAGGAGAGAGAAGAGGAGGATCAACATCTTTACGCGCCTTGTGCACGAGGAGGAGCAGCGGGAGTGGGGCGCGCTGCCCAAGAAGCACAGCCTCACCTTTCCCGCCGCTGTCTCGGGACTGCGCTCGGTGCAGGTGTCCCTGCCTTTCTGCGGTAACCACGGCAACCACTTTGGACACCTCCGCTACGAGGGCGGGCTGCCCTCCCCGCTCGCGTGCGCGCTGTGCACGGAGCAGAGCAGCATCAGCTCCCTGTGCTCCTCCGCGGACACGCGCGTCGCCATAGAGGAGGAGTCGGACAGCGGCACCGTGGAGGAACCGGAGGAGAGCACGAAGGACGATTCAGGCTGAACTCCGCCCAGGAGAACTGCGCGTTACCCTCCACGGCCACAAAGAGGAGAAACATCAGCTGGAGAGAAACCCAGGAGGTTCTCACAGAGGCGCACAGCCCAACCACCAGCCACGGTTAAACCATCTACTGCCATTAAAACTCAACATGATACGGCATTCATGAAAGGGCTGGAGAAAGGCTATGACTATGTGGCCAATGTGATGTGTATTAGACCTTAGTCAGTAAATAGCTGACAGATTAGATGGGCTGACATTGGCCCAGAATAGATTTTGTTTGACCACAAATGGCCAAATGATTATAGTTTGTTTTTTGTTCTTTAAATATAATTTTAAATGACAAGATAATGGTGAGTGAAACACATTACTACACTGGCCATTTTTCTATATCCCAGTTATATGTTGGGATAATCTATAGATAGCGATGTAATTATTCAATTCAATTCATTTGTATACAATTGTATTTATCACTGCCAGGCCAGTTGTATGTAGCAGTTCACATCACAGGCTATGTGTTGGGATCATGCATAAATTCATTCACAGGTAAACATGAACATCCAAATATACACACAAGTAATAACTAAAGAATACAATATTATATAAAAAAATATGAATGATACTATTATAGCCTATTTTATTTGATTGTATAACTGTGACTTTGCCTCATTTGGTGGTGACCCCTCCCTGCCTGAGCCCCTTCCTGATGCCACGTTACTACTCAGCTCAGTGGTTTGGGCTGATGACTCACCCTGCAGGGGACTGAGTGAGAGACTTGCTTTGTGGCCATTTGGACTGAACTTGATTTGCTCTTACCAACACGGTCTCGAGCCCTGAAACGTACCTGGAACCCCCTTGAAAGACTAAAGTCTAAACTGAAACGTGTGTGTTGTAGCTTCATGGTCGACACTGTTCATACACAAGCCAGTGATGTGGGTTTACTTGATGGGAGCAATGCACCGTGCATATTGCTTGTATTTTACACTTCATGGGGCTTAATTTAAGATGGAGTCTTTGTAGTGTTTCAGATAAAATAAATGCTTATGAATTGACACGAGCTTTATTTTCATTTTTTCTGTTGTACTATGATGTTTCTCCACAGGGGGGCACTCATGTAGTGCTTTCTGATTGTATTTGCTTTTAACAAATGAGGAAGATGAAAGGGAAATAAAGCAAGGGAAAGACTATTATTATCATGTTATTTTTAGAGATAACCTACATTAGATCATTAGAATAATGCAGAAGAGGGCAGATAATAACTGAATTAGTACCACCAAAGACCATAATTCTTCTTTTTTAGCTTGTTTCCTCAGTTAAACCTGTCTCTGACCCTGTTTCTTACACAGAGACAGCAGGCTGTGTCTCAATTATTCCAAATGTTTATGTTTCATATGTTAAATTTATTAGAAATGTGTCGTTGGAGGTTTATGGTTATGCAAAAAGCTCCTAATGCATCATGGAATCAATTTAAAGACCCATCAGACTGGAATATGACATGTTTACTGGCATAGAAAACACTTTCCTTCCTAAGATAAAAAAAATACAGAGAAAGACACTGGGAGGCACCTTCAGGTTTTCTGTTTTCTTCTAAGGTAGCGTTTTCTCTCTGCTGCGTCACTCAAGCCTGCCTTTCTCTCAAACACACGCGCGCAGACACACACACACACACACACATTTACGCACAAACCCAGGTTATCAGCAGCGCTGCAGGCTCTCAGTTCCACAACTCACTGCAGTGACAGCTCACCACACCAACAACAATGGCCAGAGGGAATACACGCATAGATTTTATGACGTACATGTATTGACAGTGTAATAGCCCTTTTATGCCCAAAGGTAAATGGTAAATGTCTGCAACCGCTGGGTTGGTTGTGTGTGTGAACGGATTTTGGTTCTCTCATTGTTTATTCAGACATTTTAAATTTAGCACCATTATAAATAAATCTTTGTGAAGTGAAAGGACTCAGCATCAGCAGGCACAACAGCTGGCAGGAAATCAGCTACATTGTCACAAAGTATTTGTTTATGGGTTTTCCCTTTGACAGATATGTGGTGCATTGACTTTATGCTCTAGTCTAAACTTTAGAAAGTTCCTCCAGCTGACTTCAGAGTCTCTTCAGATGTCATGTGAGTTTTTATTACGAATGTCTGTCTCTTTGTCTCTCTTCCAAAAAGCTGCGACTGGTGAAGCACCCGGCCAGCTATTGTATGAAGACAGTGTCTCCAATCTGAAGCTTGGAACTTCTTCAGGGTTGTCATTGGTCTCTTGGTGGCCTCCATCAGTAGTCTCCTTCTTGCATGTTCACTCAGTTTTTACCCATGCTTGCAGTGTGGTTGCTGTCTGTCATCAGTTGGTCAGTCCAGTGCTTTGGTACGGACTGAAACCTCTCAAAATGGATTTCCATGTACATGTACAGATATTTATAGTCCACAGAGGATGTACCCCAATTACTTTCTACTGACTTTTCATCTAGTGTCGACATTTTATAGCTTTTTGTGAAATAACTCTATCTCTATTTCACTATTCGATGGATTGATTTATAGTTTAGTTTAGTCATTCTTGGTTCTGAGAGGATGGACCTCTAACTTTCCCTCTAGCGATTAAAAGAGGAGAATATCTTTTGAATTACTTTTTAGAAATCTTTTTTAACTTTGACATTCCATTGTTTTTTTCTGTTGATCAGTGTAAATAAACATTTAATCCCCTTTGATTGATAAAAAATGAAAATTCTACATTTATAGGCACGGTTAGTGGAAGGGATAATTATGCTCAAGTTTCTACATAAAAAAAATACAGGAAACTTATCAGGAAAACAGGAATTTTTTTCTTTTTGTGCCCACAGAAAGATCAAATAAGTGCAAATTGCTGTGAAAAGAAGAGCTAAAAAGCATTTCAGTCTATAGTCTCCTATCTGACACAGATACAGATTTGTTGAAGCATTTCAAATTGTATTTCCTTCACAACATTAACACCCCACTGAATAATTCACGTACAACAAACACACCCGACCACACAGTGAACCACTCATTTATTATCAACAAGGATGTTGACGGGGATGCACTGCTGTGTCTCTAGCAACGAGCAGGAAAAGTATGTGCAAGCTGCCTTGTTCTCCTTTATGGTGCAACCACAGCTGTGCGTATCTGTGTGTGTGTGTGTGTGTGTGTGTGTGTGTGTGTGTCTGTGAGTGTGTGTGTCTGTGAGTGTGTAACAGAGATAGCGAGACACAAAGCAACAGAGTTTTTCCAAGGAGAAAGAGCGAGTAAGAGTAAGCAGGGTGAGAATAAGAAGCAGATGTGATGCATGGAGTGTCTCCTGCACCGTGAAGCAGGATGTTTGTCATTAGTGTCCGCCTGTGGGAGTCGATGGTGGGGCCTGAGTCCTGCCTCGGGCCTCACACATACACACCATTGATGAGTCACTTCAAACCCACCATCTCTCTCCCTGTTTCCACTCTCACCCCCCTCCTTCCTCTCTCTCTCATTTCTTCACATTAAACTTATTTTTATTAAGTTGATTTTATTAGAAGGGGGGTGTTCGTAATGTAACTATAACTGATCTATATTCACTGCACTGGTTGTCAGTGGGAATTTCATTCAATTGCATTCCATGAAATTATCATATATATATATATATATATATATAAGCATTACCATTGTTAAATATTTGGGGGAAACACTAAACATCTGTCATTTTATGTGTTGGCATAACATTGATCATATTTAAAGCTGCACTAATCGACCCCTGGAGTGGCCATAGAGAGAAAAAAAATATTTCTCACATTTTTATTAATTTGTGCAAGATACAATTTGTTCCCACATTCCCAGTTGTCTAGACAGGCCGGGTGTCTGCAAGGTGGTCTGCTGCCGGATCCGGAGCTCGGCCAGCCTGACTGCTCTTCCTAGCCCAGAGACACTGCGTCAGCAAAGAGCAGAAGGAAGGTCATTTTCTCATAGACTTCTATACAATTTGACTACTTTTTTTTTACGACCAGTGGAGTTGCCCCCTGCTGGCCATTAGGAAGATTACAGGTTTTAAGCACTTCCTCACTGGCTTCACTTTTCAGACCCAGAAGTTGGTGCTTGGTAGCTATCAAGCTCCTCTAATGTGGAACCAGCTTCCAGTTTGTTTACGGGAGGCAGACACCCTCCTCACATTCAAGAGCAGGCTTAAGACTTTCCTCTTTGATAAAGCTTATAGTAGGACTGACCCAGGTGACCCCTGAGGCACCCCTTAGTTATGCTGCTATAGGCCTAGGCTGCCGGGAGACTTCCCATGATGCACTGAGCTCCTCTCTCTCTCCGATTGTACACACTCATATCACATTAATGCTTGTTACTAATTCAACTTCTTCCTGTAGTTTTGTGCTTCTCCCCTCTCTCTTTCTCTCTCCTAAAGATTTCTGCAGATGTTTCTGCCTCCGGCGCTGTAGAGTCTGGATCTGTGGGTTCACCTCCTGCCCCCGTGTTCCTGCCCAACAGCCGTTGTTGCTATTATTGTTATTGCTCTCATTATTAGCATGGCTATTATTATACTGCTATTAGCATTATTTTTTATTAATATTAACATCAATACCATTACCACATCTATCACTTTACATATATATGTAGAACTGTACTATACTACTGTAAATTCTCTTTCCTCCTGCTCTCTCTCTTGCTCCAGCCGCCCCCACATCAACCTTTTAACCCAACCAGTCGAGGCAGATGACCAACCACCTAGATCCTAGTTCTGCTCGAGGTTAGGGTTTTTCTTGCCACTGTCTCCATGTGCTTGCTCGTGGTGGAAATGTTGGGTCTTAGTAAATATAAATGTAGCACCCCAACACTGTTTATCTAGAAGTTGGGGGCCCTAGGTTCTGTTTTAGTACTTGTATTCCAATCACTTACTCAAACCCATGTTAGATAATTAAACCCAGACACCATATCAAATGATCAATAACTATAGTAATAGTAGTAATAGTAATTATGTAGTAGTAGTTATGAATACCTGTACGATATACTATATTAATGTGAACAGAAATAAAACACAAACAAATAAATAAATAAAACTTACTATATAAAAAACACACTACCATGCTATAAACAATGTAATGGCCCTCGTAATACACTAAGCACTGAAACACACGAGTATCCTACTCTCATTTACAATACACGAATGTGCCTCAAACACCCACTCCTAGAGTTACTCACACACTTCAAATAACAAAAAGTGCAGTCCTGAAACGTAGTTAGGGTGCGGTGACACAACCTCTCTTCTTCAAAGTCCCAGTAGAACGACCAGTTCAACTCAGGTACAATGTAGCTCGGGTGCGTTGCAATATTTTTCTCTTCCGTCAGTCCGATCCATCCGAGAGGGAAAAAACAACACTCCACTCAACGAAAAGTAATATCCTGTAGCTCCCCACGATACTCGGTCCAACAACAGTCAAACTATAAGAGCACTTTATCACAAACATTACTTTTTAGCCAACAAGTGTCCCATGCAACAATTCACTGTTCTTCTCCTCTCCCCACGCTTCGCCCTCTCTCTCTCTCGGCCCCCCAATCTAGTTCGTAACTCTCCGTTACCCACCGACTGTGACCAATCAAATTACCTTAAACAATACCAGTCATTCCAAAAAAATGATATGTTGTTCTTAAACATGCTGGTACCAGTTAACCAAACTTGCAGATTTTTTATCAAAACCTTTATTGACGTTAACAAAATGTTATCTATATGTTTTACCCTACCAAGTGTAAAACTTTATTCAGATTGACAACCCTAACTTAACTGTATCTTGCTTTTATAAAATTTTTGTCTTTATTTTGTATAACATAGCTTTAATCCAGGTATTTTAGACTTAAACTTTAACTTATCTCTTAAACTCTTTTTTTACGCGGTGCGTACGGATTGGAAAATCCAGTGCAGCGATCGTCGGGCAGCGGAGGAAAGTTTCTTTTGGACAAAGGCCAAGGGATAAAAGGTAACTGGTAAAGACAGTTGAAGAGTTGATGTGCAAGCCTGGTTATGAAGCTGAAATTAAAACCAACTTCGGCAAATATCAAATCTTGATTAATGACGCAAAGGATGCACATGAATTTTCACAAAATGTCATAAAATGTTTGTGCGCAAGTGATGGAGCTGCTGAAAATGTTGGTGGAAACATAAGTGACGATCAAATAAAGCCAACTGACAGTGAATCTAATGTTGGCTCAGTAATGTCAAAAGTTTCAATTAAAAGTCATGTCAGTTTAAGATCAAGTTGCTCAAACAAATCTTTGTTTGAAATTGCGCATGTACAAGCCAAAACCAGAAGAGCCGCGCTGCTGTGTGTGCCAGCAGCGTTGACAAAGAAACCCATCTGAAAAAAGAGGCAGAATCATTACGCAAACAAATGGAGCAAATGGAACTGGAGGCCGAAATTGAAGCGTCAGGGGCAGAACTGGCAGTTTTACAAGCATTTTCGGATCAGGATGGAATGGAATCCTATTTTGAAAGGTAAAGACCAAAGGAAATAGCTATCATTCCTGAAACAAAGCACAAGAAGTCCATATCATCAATGGAAAATAAAAACGTACCTGTCACAGTGGAAATAACTGAGGTGCAAACGCATGATCCAGTGAATATAAACCACAACGGTATGAGATCCTGAAATGATGCACATGATAATTCTATACTACTGATTTATCAAAGGCAAAATGAAATATGATTTGCTGATGCAGCAACAAAGGGCAAGCCTACTTCCACCAAGAGAAATACCTGTTTTTTAAGCAGACCCTTTAAAATTTAAAGCCTTTAAACACTGTGGAGGGAAAAAGTGCATCTAAAGGGGACTGCATGTATTTTATGGAAAGATACACCAGAGGGCGTCCACAAAAACGTATACAAAGCTGTTTACACATGAATCCGGAGAGTGGCTTTGAAACTGCCAAATCCCTCCTGCAAGAACATTTTGGCAATAAAACAAAGATCACAGCAGCTTATATGGAAAAGTCATCAACTGGCCTGCAATTAAAGCAGAAAATGTTTCCTTGCTCCAGGATTATGCATTGTTCTTATGTGGATGCAACAATGCAATGTCTGATTTGGAGGATATGAGAGAACTAGACATGTCTGCTAATTTAAAAGTTGTCATGTCAAAACTTCTGTTTAAGCTAAGGGAGCAATTCAGAAGCATTGCATATGATATTCATTCAAAAACAAAAGCGCAAACCAAACTTCAGTGACATTGTAAGCTTTGTGGAACATAAGGTGAAGCTCTTGTCTGGCTCAATATTTGGGGATATTCAACACACAGAAAAAGGAATGCATATAAAAAGGGATGTGTATACAGTAAAACCAAAGATGAGACAACTTTGCTACAAATGTTTGTGCTATTAACAAGCTACAGCTCAAGAAAACAAAAGAAAGCAAACAAGGTGACAAAAAGAGCAACATCAATTGTTTATTGTGTTTACAAGGTCACTCTCTGGACAAATGTCAACAATTTGCCAAAAGCAACGTTACTGAAAAGAAACTTCTTAAAGGAAAAAGGAGTTTGCTTTGGGTGTCTCAACACTGGGAATTTAAGCAAAAACTGTGATAAGCGCATAACCTGAAGAATGCAAATGCAGCCATCCAACAGCTTTACACATTCACTTTAAGAAAAAGATGGACATGTCTGTGTACACTGACAGATATGACAGTCATCCAGAACCAACGATAAATAACACGTTGGTATCCACTCAAACCTTTGGAAGCCCAACAGGGGCCTGGAGCAACGGAATCCTTTCTATTCTTCCAGTTCAAGTGAATGCAAAAAAGGCAACAAAGTGATTCATTTTTGGACAATGGGTCAACAACTACATTCTGTTCTGAAGCTTTGATGCAAAAGCTAAATCTGACTGGGAAAAGATCAAAGTTATGTTTGTTAACAATGAGCCCAAAGACATCAGTGTCAACATACATTGTGAATGACCTTGAAATATCATGCATTAATGGAAAAAGGTACTACAGTCTGTGTATACACACAGAAAAAGATGCCGGTGAGTACAGAAAACATCATCAAAAAAGAAAACCTTACAAGGTGGTCCTACCTTGATCACATTGACATCCCTGAAATCCATGCTGAAGTAGAACTGCTAATTGGTACAAATGCTTCAAAATTGTTGGAACCATGGGAAGTTGTCAATAGCCAAGGAGATGGATCCTTTGCCTTTGCCCTATTGGGATGGGTTGTCAATGGCACATATGGGGAATGGCAATCTGAATGATGAAAGCGGAAATTGTGCCATTGTGAATAGAGTTTCTGTCAAGTCACTTGAACTGCTATTGGAAAGGCAGTATGAACACGATTTCAACAAACGAGTCGCTGAGGACAAATAAGAAATGTCAAGATTCATTGAAATTATGGAACAGTCCAAAGGACATTATATTGGACATTATAGTTTAAAGCTGCCATTTAGAAGTAAGGAGGTAACCATGCCAAACAATAATTGTTGCTTAACAGAGCCTCATTGGAATAAAATGGAATAGAATGAAAAGTTCCACCATGAGTACAGACAATTTCTGGAAGATGTCATCAGCAATGGTCACGCTGAAAAAGTCCCACAGAAAGAATTGCGTTGTGGTGAAGATGCTGTATTACATTCCTCATAATAGGGTCTATCACCCTCGCAAAGGCGAGTTACGGGTTGTTTTTGACTGTGGAGCTAAGTTCAAGGGAACCTCCTTGAATGATCAACTTCTGCAGGGCCCGAACCTCAACTTCCTATGATTCAGAAAAGAACCCATTGCCTTTTATGTCTGATATAAAAGCAATGTTTTACCAAGTAAAGGTGGCAGAGGAAGACAAAGACTTTCTTCAATTCCTTTGGTGGCCTAATGGAGACTTGACCAAGGATGTTGAAGAGTACACAATGACTGTACACCTATTTGGAGCAGTGTTGTCTCCCAGCTGCGCGTGCTATGCTTTATAAAAAGACTGCAGATGACCATCAGGATAGCTTTCCTGATGAGGTTATTGACACTGTGCATAGAAACTTCTACGTGGACGACTGCCTGAAAAGCTCACCATCTGTGGAGAAAGCCGTACAGATTGTTAATGACCTTGGTGACCTTTGCCAGAAAGGAGGCTTTCATTTAACACAGTGGGTCAGCAACAGTTGTGAAGTCCTGCAAACGGTATCTGAGAAGGACCCCTCTAAAAATGTGAGTAAGCGCAATCAGGACAAAGACCAGCTACCAATGGAAAAAGCCTTAGGTCTCCAATGATGTATGGAAAGCGACATGTTCAACCTACGCATGGACTGTAGAGAACGGATACAAACTCGACGTGGGATTTAATCAGTTGTCAGTTCAGTGTATGATCCCTTAGGGTACCTTGCACCAATTACTCTTCCAGCCAAGCACATTTGGCAAGAGTTGTGCAGAAAGAACTATGGCTGGGATGAAGAAGTTCCTCAAGTCTTAAGACAACAATGGATCAATTGGCTGACTGACCTGAAAGGGCTTGCAATGTTTAAAACCACAGGACTTTGGACCACCTGTTCATGCCCATGTAGGTGGTATAAAAATGTTTAATCTGTGAACATTCGAAAAAGATCTGCTGTTAGTGATCTCTGCCAAATAGTCAGAATTTTGTCACCGGGTTTCATTTTAAATGAATCAGCATGTATCTATAGTTCCCAGCTGCCTGTTGTAGCTAGGGGGGCTTTATTTAGTGATGCACACCGAATGTGCAAGCGACGTAGCGGCAGATTCCCGGGCATATGCCGGATAGTTTTTGAACTGGTAAGATATGTTATACTGTTCTCCTCTTCATGGTTAAACTAACACATTTAAAAGTCATGGTTTCTGGGCTAGCTTGCATGTAAATAATGTGTAATAGTATTTACATATTTACATATTAGATATTTTTCTGAGCCGCACCACCAGTTTTGGTCGGCATAACTGCTCCTGGTGTTAAATTCACCGAAGCTTTTCCCTCGTGTATTTTATTATTTTTATTTTTTGACTTGCCAGGGGGACTAGGACATAACACTGTGTGCATTAACGTGTGTTGTAATGTCGAGATGTTCATTGTAATGTCATTGTGGATTTTTATGAAAGGACTGCATTAGCTGTATTATTTCAATAACTTTGAAACCTGGGAATTCACATTGTATTTTGCAGAAGCGTGTAAAGTAACGCCAGTGGACAATGATTTTATTTGCCTAACAATTTAAAAAGTGTTTACATTTTATTTGTAAAATATATGCCAAATAGTTTTCGAACTGGGGGACTAGGAGGACAATGACACTGTGTGTGTGCATTAACGGCGCCCCAGCTACTGTTGAAATAAACATGCAGATCCTGATGCCTGGCCTGTTTACTGTTCTTCTGCCTGTGAGAGCTGTTTCTGCAACTGCTACACCCAGTTACACCATTTTGCAGATGCCAATGAAGCATAGTGGCGCAGTGACGTACATATAGGTTTCCTGGTGTAACCCCAGTTCTATGAGTACATGCGAGGCCCTCTGCAAGAACCAAGCGCTAAACCGGGGGCCGCAAGCGACGGGCCCCCTGGAGAAACCTCTTAACCAGAGGATGACTCCGAGCCGTAAAGCGCCCCAACCCATCACGACCAGCCGTTATCGCTGCAGCGAACATCACCAAAGTGGAGGCTGCTCACCCACTTTCCAACAACTCTTGCAGGAACCCAAGGATGTCCTGTAGGGGTCATGCGAACACCGGCCACTGCGCTGCATAGGCTTTAACCCCCCCCCCGGTGCAGGGCTGTGGGCAGGTCGGGCACCAACCACGGGCACGCTGTCACCAGCTGGATCAGCGCCGAATACCACCAGGTCCCGGGGTTGTCTGGCGCCACCACTATGACAGATAAGTGCTGTGTCCGGATCCGGTGCAGCAACTGCATCATCAGTGGCAAAGGAGGAAAAGCACACAATAGGCCCAGGGGCCAAAGGGGATGAGCCAGGTCATCCACCCCCAACGACGGGGCGTCCGTTGTTTTCAGGGAACCAAAATGGGCAGTGCATTGTCCCTGCTGGCAAAGAGATCTGCCACCGGCCGGCTGAAGCGCCGCCAAAGCATAGCGCTGCTATGTAAGTCGGGGACATTGGCGGCATTAGCAAGCTAGTGCAACACAAACATAGAAATAGCCAAATTGCTACTTATCGCCAGCCCAGGGCTAGCGCCAATAACTCTCAAGTTATCTTAGCATAATACAGTTGTAGGCATTATGCCGGCGGACTCGCCACACTATCCACGGTCCCTCCCCGCCACAGGAACAAAGCTCATGGCCCGGTCAGCCGTCGCAAGCGGCCGCTGGTACAGCTTCAAGGAGGACAGACCCCACCAGAGGTGCCTGTAACTCACCCGTGGCACACACATCATCCGCCCGTTGTCGATGGCTAGCACCTGTGTCCTCCGCAGGTTGGCTGCCGCCGCCGTATGCAGTCGGCCTTGACCGCAGACCGGTGGCTGGGTGAAAGGAGAGAAGCCATCTGGGTGGCAAGGTTGAGTACATTGAACTTTGACTCAGTTGTCAAGGCGGAGCCTCAAGGGGATAAATCCATAGCGAAGCCTGTTAGAGGGCGGAGCATGTACGACATAGAACTAAGATTACCACAGAATATCTTGCTGCCTTGCAAGAAAGACAGAAATTAAACAAAGCCAGACGCAGTCTTTCAATAGGGGACATTGTTTTGATGATTTTCGATGATTGGAAAAGTACTAAAAACTTTCCCTGACAAATCGGGGGTTGTCTGATCAGTTCTAATCCTGACAAAGACAAATGTTGTTGAAAGACCAGTGAAAAATCTATTTCTACTGATAGAAAATGATTAAGTGTCAGTAGAAAAATTGACGTTAATCCCAAAAAATTTTAATTGATAATTCTTTATTTTGAAGGTGACTTTTCATTTTATTGTTTTAATTTTAATTTGTATGGCTCCATGTGTATGTGTCATTGTAATTATGTCATGTACGACCATGAACAATTAGGGGCCGGTTGTGTTGACCTTTGTGTGGCGCTATAGGCATCAGTCTATAAAAAGGTGAGACTGATTGCTACAGGTGTGCACACAATGAGGACAATGGTTTTTGACCGTAAGACACGGTAACGGTGGTGTACTTTGTTAAGAGGCATTATTTGGAAAGTTGAAACAACATAATAAATGGATTGGAATATCCAACTTTAGGATTTCTGTTGGACTTTTAATTTTTGAACTCAAAGAGGATGAAGGGGCATGCCATCGAAGCCGAGATACGAGTACAAAACATACCAAGGTGAATTGTGCGCCAACACTACCTCTATCTGGCTGGAAACTGAATCATCATTATCAAAAAGCAGATTACAAGTGTAACGGAGGTGTAACAATCGTAAGATTGTTTGGCGGATGGCGGAAGTCGGGATTGGCTGGGCCATCTGAACCAACTACTCTTTATTGTTCCGGGAGGGTTCTACTGAAGAGAATTGTGTAGGGGGATGGCGGAGTACAGACCAGAGTGTGCTGGCGAATTGTGGCGTTATGTTTGTTTATTTAACAGTGAATGTGCAAATGGGGATGATGTAAATATTTGGTAAGGGGTTGTGTGATATAAGTGTACATAGTTGGGTTTCATAATTAAGGTCACTGTAGGTCACCCCTGGTAATGGTAGCACCCAGGGGTGAGAGACTATAGCTGTGTCCAAATTCAGGGGCTGCAGCGTTTGAAGTACGCGGTCTACCTGGTCTACGAAGGCCGCGTCGTTCGTAGGCCGCACAGACCGCGAAAAGTTGGACTGAAATGGGACGGTCTGGTCTACAGAAGATTCACATCACCAACTGTTCCCGCCCTTACCGTTGCAGATGTCGTTCCTTTCTCCCGCTGTTAACAAACAGGACCAAAAGATGGAGCCAGAAGTCGTTTTTGTTTCATGCTTTACTGGAGGAGATAGAGATATTTCACCGCAGGCGCCGGCGTGTGATGTATCTCAGGCTGAGGGAAGACCATGGCCAGGCAAAATAAATGGATTAAGCTGAATTAAGCTGTGTGCTTTCACCCAACAATAATGTTC
>JAVQJD010019473.1:0-12952 GCA_036023655.1 Nannoperca australis
TCCAAGACTCCACGCCCCAGTGGAGCCAAGGACTACAGACCTGTGGCACTGACCTCCCACATCATGAAGGCCCTGGAAAGACTGGTCCTGGAGCAGCTCCGGCCCCTGGTCCAAACATATATGGACCCTCTACATTCTACACCCTCTACACCTCTACACCCTCTATTTTCTACTGTTTATTATTTTGAGCAGTGTAACTGTATCAAAAAGCAATTTCCTTTCTGGGATTAATAATGTATTGATTAATTAATTAATTGACGATATGATTCTGATTCTGATACAGGTCTTGAGGGAGCTTACTTGACATAAAACAAATGTTTGCTAAACTCTCTTTAGTGGTACAATGCAACTGTTCATGTTTCATTATCTGGTGAATATCAGAACTGAACTTTTTTATGAGCTTTAGGCACTGAAAACTAAATAGAATCCATCTTCTATTTTGCTCTTCTTCAGTTTCCTGCTGTCTGTCCACAGGCAGTGAACGTGTCTTAACATGAAGGGAGGTTCCCATAGTTAATGTTTGTTTTAATGGAAATTCTATAAGTGAAAACCAGCCACATATGCATGTCCAGCTCCAGAACAGCAGCAAGCTAAGCATGGTAGCCCAGACATCCCTCTCCCCAGCCATGTCATCAGCTACTCCTGTGTTGATTCCAAATCCCAATCAGTCTATTTATATCTATGTACTTGCACACGTGGAACACAAATTGTGGAGTTTTACAGAGAATGTTTTGGTAGTGCACCAGTTGTTGTCTATCAGCTGTAGCATGCTATTTGGCCATGTTATCCAAGCTCATGTAGTGCTGCTGCCATCTGAATGGCAAGATTAGTGGATTTACAATAAAGGGTGCGTTTGTCCAGCAAAGACTTCAGTGAAGGTTGGTCTTGTTTATCCTTGCTCTTGTCTCCTCAGAGACCCCTCCTCACACCTCGCTTTGATGGCTGACCAGAAACATTTCAGGGCCAAGTCAACAATAAATTCCAGGGAACTGGCATGTACTGCCATATACTGTATATTTATATATATATTTTCACTGCCACACACTAAATGCTACAACAGATTTCATAATGCATCTGACTGCCTGAGATATAATTTTGATCTACATTTTGTAAATATATCAAAATTACTTAATTCTGTTGTCCATTCGACACTGTCAAACTGTTCATTTTACAATGTACAGATCAGTTGTACTGTCCACTAATCTGTCGTCAGCTGTTGGTCCCTTCATTCAGTGTATTTAAAAAAACAAACAAATCATGCCAGTATTTTGCTTAACAGTAATGCAGTTTGCTGGACATAGTCTATATGTTAATTAACAAGTCTATAACCCTAACGTTGTATTTAAAACACATAAATACTGTCTATTGTGCGTGTTTATTTAATCAAAACTATATTTTTAAAAGTGGTTTAAATAGGAGATGGATAACTGCTTCAGTTCAGGATTCAAAAAACTGATTCCTGCTGTTTGATGACCCCACAGATGATAAACTGTTGGCTTTATGCTACACTAAGGCTCTCGTCTCACTGTGTTTGCATAGACTGGCCTGTATGTTTTTATTTTTATTTATTATGTTTTTGTATTTTTCAAATAATAACACAGGACTGTGTATATATTTTTTGATTGTTACAATGTACATGTATCACACTACCTGTAATGCTTGAATAGCCTGTCCGAGTGTATGTAGATTAGAAGAAAGTCTAAAGGAGTCTTGTCGTGACGCCCTGCTTCATTTTCAAATGGACAACATACTGAATAACATCATAATCAAACAATTATTCAGATACTATGTTCATTTTTATGATTCATTTGAAGAACCTCCATCCTTTTAGGATGATGCAATAGCAATGTCTATACTTCTTTCTGTTGCAGTATAGGTTGTCAAATCAGTCTTATGTCTGCAAGGAACTAAACCAACAGTCATTTCAGTTTGTGGCCAAACTGGCAGCTGCTTTACTTAACTTTTGCATGAGTTTCTGACAATAATAGATATATTTGTTTTCCAGGCAAATACACAGGCAAATCGAGACAATGTAGACTGAAACTCTCCTACTGAAGAACAACAAACACTCTCAGCACAAGAATACAGAGACTATGTTTACATGTTGCTTGCCACTGGACATAAACCGAAATAAACTATTCAGATATTTAAATGTTGAAACATAACCTTGCTATCTTGAAACAAAATCATTATGTTTAAAGTCATTAGTTTTAATTAGTGTTAATTAGTTGTATCTGCAAATTGATTACCTTAGATCCTACATCATTTTGCACTGAAGTAAAAAGTACTTACAAAGTGTATCAGAAAAAATAGCTTGTCATATTAGCTTCACCAAGTTTACCATATCATTAAAGTACCAGGAGCATGCAGGAGTCAATGCCATCGTGGTTACCGTTATTGTCATTTTTATAAAGCAGTAATTATATTGTAATTATCTATACGGTAACTCCTGTATTTCAAAGCAGGAGAAGGAAAGGGTTAATTCAAATATGATACATGATGAAAAAGAATACTGATGATCCAAATAAACTATTAATATTATTGAATGGGATCATTTTATTGATGGATGAATATACAGTATATGTTATTTAGAGTTTAACCTGTGTGTCACTAAACATAAACATGATTGTACATTCTGAAGCTAGCAAAGTAAAAATAGTATACAAATGGCCACATACATAGAGTGCATATTTAGCCTAATTACATGGAATTTGGGGAAATATGTGTATTAAGTCAGGATGTGGTTAGCCTAGTTTAGCATAAAAACTGAAGGCAGGGGGAAAAAGCTAGCCTGGCTCTATCACTACTACAAAAAAACACTTACCAACAACTCTTAAACTCACTAATAACACACAAAAAAACACACATTTTGTTTGAATGTAAATGACAATTTGTGGTTTTAGGAGGAGTGTTACGATGGAACTATTTCTTGGTGGCCCAGCACTTTCTCCAGGTACAGCACACGTTTCCAGATACAGTTAATGAGCTCAGGTTTTGGTTCAGGTCTCTGCAGGCACAATAGCACCAAATCTGACATGTTCACCAAGAAATAGGTACAGGACATAACTCCTACTACATAGTAAATAGTCATTTTTACAGTTCTATTTGCGTGTGCATTAAAAAAACAGCCTGCAACATATTAATTAGTTAACTTTAAAGGTGTATTTTTGAACAGAGCCAGGCAAGATGTTTCCACCTGGTTCCAGTCTTTATGCTAAGATAAGCTAACCACATCTTGACTCAAACTCTGTACTCAAGACACAGACATGAGAGTAGTATTGATCTCAATTGTGATCTCACTCTAAGAAAGAAAGCATAAAACATATTTCTCAGTGTTAAACTATTGTGACCTGACTGAATCAACAGTCCTATAGACAAATATTGATTTCATTAGGTTACATTGAAACCTTATCAGTGAAATTCACAATTATTTGCTCACTGAAAAATAGAAACAATAAGAATAGCTGAAATGAATATGTTTACAGCCAGATTGTATCTGTACAATAAGAGTCTTTGTTGTCATTCATGATAAAATGGTTGCGTCCTATGTAGAGCAGTTCCTTTTATGATTTCCTCCCATTAAAAGAAAACAGTAGGCAGTAGCCAGTTTCTAAAAGCTCTTCCTCTCCTCTAACCCCTCTCTGTGAAATATAAAGTCAGACAATCTATTAATTTTATTCATCTAAAGTATAGTGTAAAGACACACAGGATAGTCCCTGAATCCCCACATTTCCTGCCAGCTCTCTGCTGTGAACTGTGTTGAGATTACTTATGTTTTATTAAGTATAGCAGGATCCCTGTTGAGAATTGGCTGTTCCAAAACATTTGACATTTCCATAGAATTCCTGGAATGACATGGAATGTACTGCACCAAGGTATATTTGATCTGTTACTATCAGGGGATTACTTTACAGGAATAGTGCGGTATGTTTTTGCTTCACACATTGATTACAGTAGAAATTTCCATTACCAACTGCACTGGAGACTGACCTGCTGACCACTTCTGAAACAACATTAACAAGCCATGAAAATATCTAAAGTTGTCAACATTTTATGCTTTGTGATTATTATATATAAATATTACTGTATTAATAACTTCTACAAATCAGTATCAATGACATAGCTTACAGTCTGTAAATGGGAACAAAGTGTGGAACTGAATCTTCTTTGGGTTGTAGAGTGAAACTCTGCTAACTGAATACAGTTCAGCATAAAGGTACGTTTCTCCCCCTGAAATTATAAATTGTAATTTTTACATATGTTTGTGTACAGATTAAGAAAACTGATGCAACATGTTAGGCAGTGAGCTTTAGAGGTATTAGTACCATTATTTCCAGACAATAAGCCGCTACTGTTTTCACGCCGTCATGCCGCCAATACATTTAGGCTCGTCACACCAGACCAATGAAATTACAGAACAGGTCACAGTGGACCAATGAAACCGTTCGAATCACCGTGAATCAAACGCACTCACACTAAATTCTTCAGATCAGTCATTTTGTGCATCAATTCAGGGGGTGGGGCTTATATACAGGTGGGCTCAATAGTCAGGAATGTATGGTAGGTTTATTTTTTTACCTTGTACAGAGCCAAACTAGCTGTTGCTCCCTGCTTCCCGTCTTCATAATAAGATAAGCTAACCACATCCTGACTCCAGATTCCAACTTCACTCCCAAACATTAGACTGATATCCACCATCTTATTGAGTTCGTGGAACAAAAGCAAAGAAATCTCCCAAAATGTCTGTCTGTTCCTTTAACAAAACATATCATGGACATCCAGAAATGGATACTGTGAATTTGGTGGGGTTTTGCATTATGAAGGTATCAATAGACCAGTCTGCAAGACATTCCCTGCAGACAGCAATGTCATTACAACTGTCATTTACAATGCAACAATTAACTGAAATTGACAAATTAAGAAATTGACAGAAAGAAAAATTCCAGGCATGAAATGTTAGTTTTTTGCATTTTTGACTTTTTACAGTGTAACAACCAAAACATGTATTTCTAATTTTAACTGAACAGATACATATTATTTTTTCCAAAGACTGAAAAAAGGGAAAAGAAACAACAACCAAAAATGTGTCCAATCCTATCATCCCAATCATCCTCCCTGTCCACCTGAAGAGAATGAAATGGAGTGGAAAGAAAGGGGGGATGTGACCTAGCTGCCACATCTGCACACTGTGCTTTTAGTAGCACAGACTGCGTAAGGTAGGAGAGTGAGGGGAAAATCAGGGTCGGGTGAGGAGTTGGTGAGGGTGCCTGGAGGCTGACGAAGGAGGATGAAGGTAGGAACCGAGGATGAGAGTTTGCCCGAGGCACATAGATTAAACATGTGGGGGAGGGGGATTAGGAGAATTTCTGGTCTGTATGGGTCTGTGTGTGCCTATGCGTGTCTTGGGACGGACCTCATTGACCCTGGGTGCTTTGGTGCTGTCAGGAGCGTTTAGCCTGGTTTGGCTGCAAGCTCTCTCCTGTGGTTTTCATTAGTCTCACACGGACAGGTTTCTGTTGGACAGACCTGACAGCGTACACACTACCAGCAGCACACCTGCTGACACACTGCTGAGACACAGCTTTAGAATGGAGATGGAGCAATTATATAGGCAATCAGACAGGTTTAAAACAAATATTTTTAGGGAATATTTTTCCCTATTATAACCTATAATATTCCCTAAACTGTCTGTACAGGTCCATTATTTCTTGCAGAGGTTATTTGATTCCATTGTTGATTTGCATACACATAGTTTCACAATGCAATGGACAATTATGCGACATATTTACCATGTATCCTCTCTTGGTTTTTCTTCCCAATAGGTTGTTCAGATAATTGTTTAAAACCTGTCTTGGGGCGCCCTGATGGCCTAGAGTTTAAGGCACCTTTGTTGCATGTCATTCCTTGTCTCTTTCTCCCTTCATTTCCTGTCCTGTCATTTCCTCATTTGCTTCTCCAGTGTCGGCTATCTAATGACGGCATAAATTGCCCCAAAACATAATTATAAAAAACCTGCATGACAATTCATGGGGCTGCCCTGTTGAAGTCACGCGGAAAGGAATGATGGCAAAACTACTGCAACAAAATCCAGGTTGTAAATACCCACTAGGTGTGGCTGTGTCAGTTGGACAGTGCGTCACTTTGGTCCAGACCTGGCAAAGATACTGCGTGAGGTGAAAGGGATATGTGCATGCCGCTTTTCATAAACAACAGGAAGTTAGTTATTGTAGTTTGGTCCTCAGACTTGGTCCACTCACCAACACAGTCAGCAGTGTGTAGCGAAATGTGCCTTGCATCCTAGAGTAACTGGATAAAAACACATCATTTGCTCATGAGCAATAATGAATAAGCTGGATGCAAAATTAACCGATAGTTTATGAGCTAACATAAAGGGGTATTCGTGCATAAATTCCTTGGAATTTTATAAAAACAATGTATTTTTTGTAAAACATCTCATTCTCATTTATAAGCGAACCCTTGATGGGCAACATGTCATTAACTAATTTATAAACTTTAAGTAGTTGAATGCAAAATGCAACATTTGTTCATGTCCAAACTTGAAGAACTCCTGAACATACCTGACATTATAGGATGTAAACCTCATTATTCCCTCAAGAGCAAACCCTAAGTAGATGAATGCAAATTGATCCAAAAGCTAAATGCAAGATACACCATTCATTCATAAGTGAACCTAGAGACACTGGATTTGAAACACATCATTTTCTCCAAAAAAACTCTTGTGTGTGATGAGATCTGAACTTCTACAAGAGTGATTTGTCGTGCACCCCAGAAGCTACGGAAGACATCTTTTCATTTGCACAGGAGTAAATAAACTCATTGTTCAATAAACCAACAAGTTGAGCTACACTTCATACAAAATCTATAAACTGTAAAATCTTTAGTTATAGCGTCAAATAGGGTCAGTGTTTCTTTGCATGGATAAAGCAGGAGATGTGTAGGGATGGGCGGCAGATGAATAATAAGACTTAAGGAAAGGGGAAGTGATGGTGAGAGGGAGAGAGAGAGGAAACGATGTGGTTCATGTGGTACAGGAATGCCAGAGAAATAACATTATTTTAAGGCATAGTCATCTTTACTTCAAGTAGATGGAGTGCGTCTCTATAAGCCCCAAGCTCTGCTCAAAAGCACAAGGAAGCCTAGAAAGCCTGCTTTGAGTGTGCCTCAGAGAAACGAAAAGCGTAATCTACTTTTCCTCACTCTCCCTCCCCCTGAAGCATAACAAAGAGCCTGGGAAGAGTGTTTGTGATGCTAATTCTGCAGGAATAAATATGCAACACAATTTTCAGATGCTTTAAGAGAGAAGGAAAGACGAAGAAGAGTGGTGATGGAAAAAGAAACGGTGCTTTAGGGGGCTGCCAGGAGGGAGTAGACTAATCCGTTAACATAGCCCGCATATGCAGTGTACGAAAGAAATTGGAAATTGGAACATGTTGCTGATGAAATGGTAAAAAAGGCTGAATAGAACGAAGAGCAGCCAATCTCAGGTGTTAAAGTATTACCTGGTGACTGGGCAGTGGCTTAGTTCTGCTCATCCTGTGTGAGATAGATGACTCTTGTCTCACTGGAAACAATGCACATGTGAAAATTGACATGACGCCAAATCCTGCGGGACAGCTGTTATCCTCGGTAACACTGCTGCAGTCATCAGTCAGCGTGTTACAAGGAAAAGCCATAATAGTACAGGGCAAAGTACTTAACATGCCCAGTTGTCTCTGAATAAAACTTTACATCTCAGTACATCCTTGGCTGGCCTGTTTCTCTTTTCTCCACTTCCCAGTAGCCTCAATCCTCACGCACTCCCCTTGTACAAGCTAAAGAAGACTAGGGCTGAAGAACTTGAGGAAAATGCTGAGCTGAGATTTTCTTCTGGCTGATATAGTGATCAAATACTCAGAAGCTACTGGTCTGCATTTGTTGTCTGCATTGTATGCTTTGTCCCAATGCTTGTTGTTAAGATCCTCCCAGTTTTTTATTTTTAACTTAAAAAGTAATTTGGCATCAAATCAAACTAGTTGTATAGCAACATTACACACACATATTAAAATAGAACTGTAACTTAAAAACAGCAACAAAGTTAGAGAATATTGACAAAATGATTATAAATTACACCTCACAATGTTTTATATTAGACTAATGACCCTAATGATAGTGTTGAGTCCCTCAACAGAGAGGTTTTAAGGTTTTCTTATTTCTGAAACAGAACCTGGATTCCGGTTTCACTTGGACTTTCTACTGACGATGGTGACCTTTCTTCTATGATGAAGCCATCTTTCGAGTGTAACTAGTCCAGAAAATGGCATTCCACATTAAATATGGAATCCCATCAAAACACTGCTAAGACTTTTCAACATGACTCCAGTTTCTTGCCTTCTGAGAAAAGGGAAACTGACAAATGGGTCTGAACTGGTACCAGCATCGAGATGGGAGGGAAAAAATGAGATTTAAACCTAATTTGAATAACCCGGATCTAAGATGATATAGTGCAGAGCATAGAGAGGTGATAGCCCAATCCGTCAATGAGGAGAAGGCAGGGGGGTGGTGTTAAAGAGGAGAGAATAGGGCGAAGAGATGAAAGGAGGGAGAGGGGATCAAGATGAGAGGGGCGGGGAGGATGTAGAGGTGAGCGGAGATGATCAAGAGGGGAGATAGGAGGAGGTGGGTGAAGGAGATAGCGGTTCCGGCAGTGAGAAGATTAAAGCCACTCCCATACGGTGTTGGCCCAATTAATGTTTAACCAAACGCCCAAGCACGGAAAGATCATCTCCCCCTCCTGTTATCCCTTTCAACTCCTCTCAGGGCCACACAAGGCAACGTGGCAAGAAGACACCGCAGATGAAATATTTACAAAAGGCAATCATTTGTTTATATCCCTGACATGAATAATTGTGATTAATGTTTTATTCATGCTGTATTGTTTATTGTCTCCAATCTGAGGAGAGTAGGCCGCCTTTTGAACGTCATCCGAGACAGCCAATTATGGAAGTGTGATCCTTTTGTGCTGCAGTATGTTTGAGAGTGAGCCTTTTGTGGCTTGTCTTTCAAAGAAACAAGGAGCCCTCGTTTCTTCTGCCGGAGGGGGGGTGGTGTCATCGTCTCTCCTAATTGGCTGACACTGAGCGTTCACAATAGGGGTGGAGTGCTGAGGAGGAGGAGGTAGGCCCAAAGGTATACAGAAAGATGGTAAAGACAGTGTGTAAAGCGTGTTTACTGAGCCATGCTGATCACAAGTGACGTTCAATTTAACTGTGTTGACAGGCGAAAACGCTATACAGCAAGCATGCAATTTATATGGGAGTTCACCGGAGTCTTAGCTGAGGGAAGCTGCATTTACAGCAGTTTAACACAAGAGATGCCAAACTCAGTTGTTGAGCAATGTGATAATTAAATGCAGATCATCAAAATCTCTGCTTAAATGGAACATTGGTCCTTAAAAGATCAGTTCACTCAAATCACAGAGACACACACACACACACACAAACACACCAACAAAGCATGTCACCTTACTTTGTAGTGTAAAAGCTGTCAAGTACCAAAAGTTGGCTTTGAATTCGATTCAAATACATATCCCTGTTAATTCTTTGATGTTGACGCAAACGCAATTTACAAGTCATAAACTGGTAATGACAGTAAATCCAATATAACACAAATAAAAAAAATAAAATGAAATAAATAAAAGGCCCTGCACATCCAGGTGTTTTCAGGTATTCTGGTTGATAAGAATGCTCTTTAAAACACGGCTTGCATTCCCCGATTACAGAAATTACCTTGGTGAGTATCATAACTGATATGTATAATGGTCAAAACTGTGTAAATAAGACCATTTGTAAAATGTAGAAAAGACATGCAGAGTGGGCGTTTGCTTTGCTTTTTATTATACTAATAAAATCCCACGAGATCAAACTTAAGCTATGTAACTAGGCTAAGACTCAGATGCCAGCTGACACCAGTGCATATTTGAATAAGCTTTGATTCACACAGGTACCTCTTCATTCATTTAATAATAAATCTGAAAGCCTTTGAGCATACCCACCGAGCATCATACATATAACATGGTTTTAGAGCTTGTTTGAAGTGAGAACAGCTGCGGAGGCTGCTTCACAACATTAGCACTGGTGACTCTGTTAGTCTTGTAGAGAGGTAATGTAGAGAGGAAGTTGCAGTTTACTAAAAGCCTTTCCGTTCACAAGTCCATAATAATAATGAGACAATTAAACTTTTGAAGCCTATATATGAATGGAAACTAAATAAAAAGAGAGGCATGGTAAAAAGAAAAAGTCTAAATGAGTCAAATTTTTGATATACAACTAAATTATGAGAGAAACGTATAAATTCAAACCTAATAAAGAAGATCTATCTATCTATTTAGAGATTAGAGATTAGATACAAGAAGCCAAATTAGACACTATTAGATACCCCAATATTGTTGGGTATTTCATTTTGAGATACTAAGTTATAACTATGAGATGCTAAAATATAATTTGCCAAAATCATGAGATACTAGGTTAAAACTATGAAAAATCAACAGTATCATGATTTACAATATCATAGTGTTACATAATTTTGTCTAATTAAGACAAAATCTTTACTTACTATTTTATTTCATCCCTTTTTTTCTTTACCTGATAGACATGGGCTTCCATATGAAGCTGCCGTCAACCTGCACAAATATCAGCTCTTGTCTCATTATTAGCAGGCAGAAGTGATTCATCCTACATTATGTGTGCCCACACTCATTTAAAATTTTCTTTATGACCCTTCATTTGGTCTGGCTCCCACCCAGTCTGCCTTAATGGCTCTAAAATTGATTAAAGTCAGTAGCTAGGTAACCTTCTACTATGTAAGCCTGATGGTCAAGATGCTGGCTCTGGCTGCCTTCTTCCTCAGCTTGAAGCGCTAATGTGCTTAGTATAGATTCCACTTGCAGTAAGCACAGAGGGCCTCTGTAAATCAAGCTTTGTATTGGACTGTTAACCAAGTGTTGGCAAACTATGTCTGACACAGTAACACCCGTGTGCACTGATCATATACACTGATAAACGATTATGTATCATGCTGTCAGTGTCTAAGCACCTGACAAATGAGCCACTCTCTTGCACCTTTTGAATCATGCAGGAATCAATCACTTGTACATGTTTATCTGAGTCACAAGTTCATAGGGACGCTTAAAATCCTGCAAGCAAAAATGCAATACAAATTGGCATTTCGGGGTCAGAGGCTCTTTAAAGCATGATCTGATGACTGTGGTGTGATATCCATCTAGTGGCCTTAATCGCCAAAATGCAGATTTTCAGCTATAAACTGGGCTCATCCTCTTGAAGAGCCTCATTTAGGAGAGATGAAGGCTGCTTCAGAATCAGAGCGAGGGAAATTAAGAGGAGAAAATGAGAGCAACAACCTGGGGTTTGCTTTGGTCTTAATCCACCATGTAGGCTGATGGTGGCAAGGAATCTGTTGTCTTAATCCCAACACAGTGAGGAGGAGTGGGTGTGTGATGCACTCGCATGATAACAGGACACTAAATTGGAAAAGACACGCAGTGTTAGCGCACTGAACAACTTCACGTCTCCTCCCACCCAAAAATAAAAAACACTAAGAGGCTGATCAAAGTAGGTTAATTGAAAATTTCACTTCTTCCTGTATCTCTCTTGCAGCCACCACTACCTCCAGATGAATCTCCCGTGGCGCTGAAAGATGATAGAGATGTTATATATAGATGTAGAGCAACAGCCTGTTGGCAATGAATGCTTGTATGAAAATGCCTGTAAAAAATAATCTTCAAATCATGTTGTGAGTGTGACTAGCTGGGTCTTTGAACATACTGGAAGGATCTTCCTACCCCTCTATGACACAACAGGCTCATGCTGACACTTAATGCTACATTCAAAGGAGAAGTCATACAGAAAAGCTCTGGCTATAGCAATCTTTGTTTATCAGAATATAGCTTTATTTATATATTTTTAAGAACAATATAGTTGCATAGTTGCAGTTCAGATGTTCTTTTCACAGCAGCTTCCTCCAGATCCTTCTAAGGCCTTGTTTCGACTGTTCCGCCTAAATCCGTTTTTAGACATATCCAAAATCATATTTCTACAAATGCGTCTTGATGCTTTGGCCGCTGAAATTGGAAAATGTCTTTTACGTCACTCACAACGCAATACACAACAATGTCAAATTCAGTCAATGAAGTGCATCAGAGCAGCTGTTTAGCAGCAGCCTCCTCTGTCGCTGAGTTTGTCTGGTGCGACGAAGGAGGCTGGTTCTGCACTGCCACTGGACAGCGGGATTATTTTGAGGCTGAAATAATGGATCTCCATTTCTCATGCGTCTGTGTTGGAAAGCCGTGTCACCAGCGTACGTAATAACTGACGCCTTCATCATTACAACAGTAACCCATGCAGTGAGGTGGGTGATGTCTGGACACACAAATCTGTTTTCATCACTTGCACATACAGCATAGAGAGTTTTAAAGATCTGATATGAGAAATAAATCTGATTTGCCTGCAGAATGAACAAAGCCTAAGAGAAGAGAATGTGCTCTCAGGCTAGCAGGAGAAATGTAATCCCTCAAGTGGGGTCACCTTCAAAGAGGCATCCAAAGACACCCAGGAGGCATCTTTAGCAGATGCTGCAATTGCAACTGGTACCTCTCAACAATAGAAATACACACACATATATATATATACACACACAATGTTAAACCTACCCCATTACAGGTAAAGCTCTACATTGATACAGTTACAATGCTCAATAAAGTTATTGAAAAAAGAATAATAAACAGTAGAAAATAGAGGGTGTAGAGGTGTAGAGGGTCAGAATATGTTTGGACCAGGGGCCGGAGCTGCTCCAGGACTAGTCTTTCCAGGGCCTTCATGATGTGGGAGGTCAGTGCCACAGGTCTGTAGTCCTTGGCTCCACTGGGACGTGGAGTCTT
>JAVQJD010019480.1:0-13057 GCA_036023655.1 Nannoperca australis
TGCAGACATGCCAGTGTACCTGGGCATCAGCTGTGTGAAGGGAGGAAGAGGAGAAAGAAGAGGAGGAGGAGGAGGAAGAGTGGAGAAGGAGGTCGAGAGCAGCACCACGCTAGCAGGAGTTACATTGGAGGAGCTCGAGCAGACGCTGCTGGGAAAAAAACAAGGGGGGGAGGGGGGGGGGTGCTAATGTCAATGCTGGCTCTTTTCATTTGTTTAAAAGATGGTCAGTCAACACAACTTTGGATTGATGGATAGATTCCTTTCTCCTAAATCGAACCCTACTGATGGGTAATGGTCGATGCTGCCAGGAAAACATGCAGAAATGATCAAATGATCATAGAAAGTCATTACTGTGAAAACAGATTTGCTATTATGAAAATATATCCTGCAGTCTATTAAAACCTCCCAACACTGGTTTTAAAGTTTTTTTAAATATTTTTCTTTTTTTTTCTGGAATTCTGGACAATTTTTTTTAATTTCACACTTCAGAAGAACCAGATGGCAGAAAAGAAATGTGTGGATGCCAAAACACTGAAGATTCTGGACAAACTCCCTCACCGTCAGCTCAGCCTCATCAAATGTTCATTTTGGCAAGAATTCTCATCTTAGCTTTAGTCTCATTCACAGTGTCATTTACAGATTTCTTTTTTATGTGCATTTCATTTTCAATGAACAAATTTAATTACTGGAAACTAAACTAAAAAGGTTTTGCCCTAAAGAGTTAATTCACCCAAATAAAAACATTATTTGCATTTTTGTTATTGTCTACAAATTGCAGAGAAAGTCAAAAAAACTAAAGTGTGTTAGTCCATCTCTCGACACCGTTCGACTTCCCGTGTCACTCTTTGCCCATTCCCTCCAACTGAAGATGTAAATCTTTAAAAATGGGTCACAAATATATACTTTTATATATTTAAAGGATAAAGGACTTTCTAAAACAACTGGATATTTTTATCAATCATTTTGTGTTATTATAGGGAACTACTTTCTGCTCTGGACTTTGAGCATTAATGGCTGCATAATGTTGCCAATGTTCATTGTAATGAAGGAACATGTGTTTTGAATCGTTTTAGGTCTAAAAGCTACAAGTGGGTACAGAGAAATACATTCTTTACTTAAGTAAAATGTTCTTAATGTATCAAAAGTTAAAAAATGTGGCGATACATCGTTTTGACTGGACAGGACGGGTCTGATAAAGTGTAATCCGAAAAGTAACTAAAGCTGTCAGACAAATGTAGTAGAGAAGAAAGTACCTGGAGTTTGTACTTAGGTACAGTACTTGTGTAAATGTACTTAGTTACATTCCACCACTGTGGCTAGTTTCCAGTTTGTAATCTGAGTTTCTTCCCAATTCATTGTAGTTATTCATTTTAAATGCATACTTTTTAATTATACTTTCTGTGTAGAGAAGCTGTTTTATTAGCTGCATCTCATTAGCAAAAATGCTACCTCTGGCACACAGCTTGGGGAGCAGCATCAGAAGACACAGACAAGGGAACCATGTAAGGTGAATGTGCAGAATGTACTGACTAGTGTACTAATCCAGGACAGCTCATAGAGTTTTTGTAAATAAAAAAACAACAACACTTATTTGTTTGTTTTCAAAATTCAACATGCTGTCATCATGATTTTGATGACAAAATTAGCAGCGGCCTTCCACCATGCATCTCCATGCCAATTTCAAACCTTTGCTAATGTTCAAGTGAATCGTCATCTAATGTGCAGCCCACACACTAGTGTTTTCAGGAGAGAACTTTAAAGCAAAAAAAAAGACAAAAGGAAGGGATGCCATGTAAATTAAGCCCATTCACTGCCTGCTCTTTCCTCTCTATACCTGAATTCTCCTCTAAAATAAAGCGCAGTTATGGAAATAATATGAATAATAGGTGAGAGAGCAGGGATAGAATCCCAGCTGACAGGTAAAGTGAAGGGAATTTAGGCCAGCGGAGACTTATGTAGGGTAAAATACGTGGAAAATTAGGGAATTTCAAAAAGCCACTTTAACTTTTATCCATCCTAAGTTCTATCCATTAGTATGACTCTGATTAATAAGATCAAAACACCGTTTGTTTGGCGACACTGTTGTTTTCTTCCATCGCTACCTGAAAGTCTATTATCAGTTATTAGTCTATTATCCCCCCTCCCCCTCGACGCATGTGAATAGTTCTTTGATCTAAAGCCTTTTCTTACACAAAAGGTAAAGACATTATAGTTCTGGGTTTGGATTGAGAACCATTAACAGGTCCATACTTACAACTAAAGTCAAGATATATTTGTGATGAATGATGAATAATAAATGACATATTTCCGTAACAGAAACAGCCGTTTGGAATGATAACTTTCACATTAGAAATGTGTCTGTGTCACATGGTGGGGGGGTTTCTGAGAAATGAAAGCATTGATCTGTACAAGGCACACAGGAAACTACACTACAGTGCTCGAGACCTATTCTCTTGGTCTACCCCCCCCCCTCCCCCCCGCACCTTGTCACCGTGTCGCAAAGAGTCAATGGCCCTATGAAATGAACCTCTGCTTTCATTTGCACTTCTTCCTTTCCTCTTGATCTCCTCTTTCCATCTCCTGATGACTTGTTACTCACTCTCCACATGCACACACTCTCAGTCGCGAGACACACGCACACGCGTGCACGCTGGTGTGGCCAGTGAAGGGTACACAATCACCGGCGCTGACCAGTCGAGCCTGGGCTTCTTGGAGAATGTTTGGGCAATGCCCTGGAACTGTGGCTCTATCAAACTCTGTCAGGCACCAGTGGACTTTGTGTGTGTGTGTGTGTGTGTGAGTGTGTGAGAGAGAGAAAGAGAGAGAGAGAGAGAGAGAGAGAGAGAGAGAGAGAGAGAGAGAGAGAGAGAGAGAGAGAGAGATGGGAAACAGTGTCAAAATAAGGTTCCAAAGAGAGAAAAATACAAAGAAGACATTCCCTTTTGTCCCGTCATTACGTTCCTCCATTTTCAATCCCCACAATATTCTCTCTGAGAATCCTGACTTACTTTCCGTGTACGTCATGTGTAATGTGCCCGTGACTCTTACAGAGGACCTTGGCAGAAAGTTTAAAAGAGAGATTGAGGCTACATCTGCACTAATACGTTTTCATATTAAAACGACAAGGACTCCGTGCACCAGCGTTTTATCGCTGTTTCAGATATAATCTCCGTCCATACTACGTGCCTGAAAGCGCATATTACATGACTATTCACGTGCACTGGGCATGCACATGCCTTTGGAAACAGGAAGCAGATTGAGAACTCTGTGTTGGTTGCTATCCAAGTTGAATTAACCGCTGGGAGTCGGGACTGATGTTTGTTTTCTTATGGGAAAGGGTCACGTGATAGGGGCGTGACAAATCAGGGAAGGACACGTGGCTGATAAGACCCAATCAGGAAGTGAATGTGGCATCGTTTTAAAACCTCTCCCTTACCCCCCGTCCTCACTAAAATGCAAACCTGGGTCAGCAGCGTTTTAAAAGCTCTCCATTTTAAGAGTTATAAAATGCCAGAATAGTGTGGACGTCAGGTGTGAACGTAGCTAAATGTATCTATTTTAAAAGAAAAACGTGTTTGTGTGTCCAAAACACACTGACCATGCAGCAGCAAGTATCATGTAGGCCATCATCAGACACCGGTATCATCAGAAGTGCAACAGCCCAGCACTTCAACATGTATACAAAATACTATGAAATATAATACAGAATAAAAATCTATATGGAACGGTGCACTGGAGGTTTTGGGCGTTATTCCACTTGACTTCTAACCTGATGAGCCAATCTCTCAAGCTATGGGTCACTAAGAAATGATTAGATTAGAAGTCAGTACAGTAGCCCGGATGCACCAACTGACGAAGCAAATCTGAAAAGAAAATATCCAAATCATCGGCCGGCAAAAATACTGGAAAATAAGATAGTGGCACTTTCTAGTGTGTGAGTCCGGAGATTCTAATACCTTTTACATAGAAAACAATAGGCAAGTAAGCTGCTGGTGGTGTTTTGGACTACTGGGACAGAAAAGCTTAAATAGAGGCCGAGGCGGCCTGCCGCTGACACTCGCCTTGCATTAAAAGTGAGATATCAAGCCAGATTTCCAGATGAAGTAGGTTCCCATAGACGGGAACGCATGGCTTTAATGCGCCCGACCATGCCTTTGTCCGTGCCTTCGTGTGTACGCGGTGGGACTCATTTGCATGCTTCTATGTGAGCAGGCATATCGATGTAACCGAGACCCTCCAGCCGTAGCCGGGAGCTGGCTGTCTTTGCAAACACGAGAGCATGGTAATTGAGGCATCAAGCCATTCCCTCTTTGTCTCTATGCAAAACATGAAGAGCGAGTTAATGGTCCAGCAGCGATGAACAATGGAGACCACTTGCAATGAATGCAGTGATGGAAATAAAGGCGAGAAAGATAAGCATTACTATTCAGCACTGGGCTGTGCATGAGGGGATGATGCTGCCGTCCCTCAAAGCAACAATGTATTTAAATACTTGGGTGCGTGACTGAGAGTTAGCACATTTTTGCATATTCTGTTATTGTACTGCAGTGCTGTTGCCTTCACACAGATGTGTACTGTATGTGTGTACCTCTATTCCCATATACCTTTATAAACATTTGACTGACAGCACCAGTGTTTGTATGGTGCTGCTGAGTGAATAGAACCCATTTCTACACCCGGTTGACTCCCATCATTGCGCTGTTTGTGTGTATCTGGAATTGCTCCGGTGGTCTCTATATCACAATCCCCTCTTTATACAGGTAGGTTTACCCGTGGGGAAGGGAGTTTGTGTGGCTGAGAGGTGACACTGATGTAGATCTGTGTGTGTGTAGAGCAAATAACGAGGGAATGCACGGAAACTATGCAAACAAATGCTTTCACAATGTATCTGAAAATCTCCCTGGACAGATATCAACTGATTGCCAGGCAAATTAAGTGAAAAAACCCCAACAACAAATACCTTTTGTTCTGGCTGTGTGTGTGTGTGTGTGTGTGTGTGCGCACGCCTCCCTGGCCATGTGCTTGGACGTGTGTTGATGTATGCAGTTTAAATTGTGCAAGGTTGTGTGTTTCTGTGGGGGCGTGTGTGAGGCGAAGCTGGCAGAATATAGAATCGAGAATGTATGTGATACTTCACAAAGACTGGAAGCAAAGACACTGCTTTCAAGTTTTGCAAACTGTGACATACGAGTTGGGTGGCTCAGATTTACTTACCGTTCACATCTAGACCATTTTGCACTTCCTAAATTATTATTATTCCATTTTAAAATGTTATCAATTGCTACTTGCTACCATGACATCCAAGTCAAATATCAAAATTTCAGATTACATTTCTGTGAGTTAAACTAAATCATTTTAACAGTAGGCAGTAATATGTTTGCAAGTGCCTTATCTAACTACAGTAACTTAGCTTGATAAAGGACACTCAGACCCACAATATTGAGTGTGTCACCTATGGTAGATGTAGGGTGCTAAAACAATCATTTGACATGCATAAATCTCCGTTTAAAGCGAGCTACGGGCATTGTGTTAGCATTCCAGCCCTCAGTTGCATATTGTGGCACCAATTGTTTTCCCCTCTGGTGGACGTGGTATATATTTCTATAAGGGATTGCCTGTTAGGTGCAATTGGTCTCTCTTATTTTTGCGCCGAAATACTTGTGTCTGTCTCTTGTGTAGTTGCTTCCTTCTTCAGTCTATTCAGAGGTACTACCGTTGCAACAACGCTGTCATTTTTGAAAAAATGTGTAGCGATGTGCACTAATCACCCACGGATGCACAAATCATTTAATGGTTCAAGGGGTGTTATCTATCAACTGTCCTACTTTACGGTTTTAAAACCATGTTGGTCATTACAAATCATGCACTTTAGTTCCAAAATTGACCCAGTATCTGGGCCTAAGTGTACCAGGCTGACACTTTAATTTAGAAATAAGAAAATAAAGCTTCTTACACTGATTGCTGCAGTCTGAATAGTCCCTTACAACCACCACATTGAAAGAATCTTGATTTAATAAGACTGCAGTACGCTGGAATAATCAGGTCACAGCTGTAGAGGTGGAGGTTAAAGTGGTTACCACCATTTGCTTTAGGTAAAATACTTTATTTCTATTTCTATTTTTTAAAGAATCTAGTGAAATAATGAATTTGGACTGTCCACTCTTATTGTAAAAAGCACAAAAGAGTTTTGACCTCTTCATAAGTGGTAAAGCAAATGATTGGTCTTGAGTAAACCATGTATCAGCTGTTAGGCCTTAACCTCTCTCTCAACTCTCTGCTGTTTCACAATTCCCACGTCTCTATGTGAAAACTAATTAGACAGCAAAGATTTTACTCCAACTCCAAGTCAAAAAAAAAAAAAAAAAACATCAAAGAAGGTTTTGACCCTGCCAGCGTTTTCCCCTTGACGCAGACAGCCCTATTATCAAGCTGACTTCCTCATGTTGCACATGAAACGATGGGCGTAGCAGGTTATCGTGGAATGACCCATTCTCTCGCCGTCACTGCGCCTTCCTTTCACACGGGGGACTCCTCCTTTCGTTGGATTACTGTAACCTGGATGATTGAGTGTTTGTACACAAGTGCACGTCCGTGTATGTTTGTGGAACATGCTAAGGGGTATTAAAATCAGAGAATGACAGAATGAGCCATATGTAGCGTGTAGTGGATCAATGGATTAGCTGTATGCACATTTACGTCTGTAAATACATATCTACCTCCTCCAGATGAGCAGTCCGACTCCCATGGAGAGCAGCATGATCAGGGCGGCCACGGACACGACGACAATGATCACCACAGGACTCTGTTCGCTGGACGCCAGCGCCACTGGAAACGACAAAAACACACTCACTACACATATGCACAGAAACTGCACACTCGTGGACAAGAACAGGAGAGCAGATAATAAAGGCGATGACCTTAAGGGCCAAATTAATTTAACAGGCAGTTGGTTAGAGTGGAGGGTAAACTGACATTTTCTTATTTTAGAAAGCCATGACCTCCCTTACATTATTAATGTTCTCACTTGACCATCCTTTATCACACTGTTAGAAATGTGTTTCCTGACATTCTGCTTCACTAAATGGACTCGAACGAAAAGAAAAAACACAATACCACATTTTTCTGTAATTCACAATATACTTTTTGTTGTTGTTGTTGTTGTTGTAGCAAAACTGACTGGCAGTAGTAACCCAATAATACAGTCAAAGAAGAAATGATCCCATCATAAGGTCCATTTAGTAGCTGTTCTGGAGCCCAGTTCCGAACAAAACATTGTGCCGGGCTGCAACATAACGGTCTGCAAACCTGCCAGTTTGCACCAATGCAACCAGACGAGACGATGTATCGTTTCCATAGCAACGACCCCTTCTAACTGCCGGCTTTTCAGACTTTTTTTGTGGCTGGATATGTCCAGATAAATGTCCAGCAGATGGAGTCTGCCAGTTGTTGGTTTGAAGTTGTTGACCTTGTAACCACTTGTGCAATCATTAAAAGAAATTATAGTTCTGTCAAGTTTCAGGTTTAAGAATTTTGATCTACGGAAGTTTTTACTATCCTGAGACTATCCTGAGCTTCTCAGCCATTAGTCATCTTTACACACCCGAACATTAATCTTCAGCTCCTCAATGTAAACACTTGCCAAAGAACATGGAGTACAAGCTTGTAAAGTGTTTCCCCTTTGTACTGTAGCTGTGCACCTGCCAACTCTTACTGCTTGCTTACAATCATAGTTATGTGCTATTCACTCGACAGGGTTGATGATAATGTATTATTAATTTGTTTTTATTGTTAAGTCTTTTTGCATGCCTGCATTTCGTATATGGCCACTAGAGGTTGCTGTGTTGCTGCAGGTCATCACTCATTTGACACTTGATGTAGCCTAAGGCGAATGAAGCAGACTGAATATGCATCGTCCAAACCAGTTCTTGTGCAACCAAGACTTCTCACCCCGAAACAAAACAGAGAGCCGGTTTAGCAGGTGGTTTAGCAGGGCAGCTCTCAGGCGAGTCAAACTGCATAAATGTTGCAACTTAGTGCTACAAGACTTAGAATTCCCAACAAATCCCTGTCCTGGAAAAAAAAAAAAAGGTTCAAAACATCAGCATCAGACACGCACGGACACACCAAGAGTCACAACCAGACCTTGAGGTGGCACAAGGGAAATGGTATCAACTTGCACAAAGAAGAACCGTTTCACAGCTTTCTGGTAAAAATCTTGAATCTTCACACATAATCTCACTCACCCCATCCCTCTCGCTCTAGCAGCACGCCTCATTGTGTGGGCTGGCCAGGTGCCTGCACAAACCCCCTATCCCAATCTGCCTGGCGGTGCTGAGAGGAGGGAGTGAAGAGAAAGTGAGGAGGGGAGGGGAGGAGGCGTAAAACGGGTACTCACACTCGCCAAGTGTCTGCAGCTCCAGGGGAGCGCTGTACGCTCCGTAGTCGATGGGCGCCGGCGAGGAGGACGACGACGACGTGGAAGAGGAGGAGGAAGAAGTAGAGGAGGACGAGGATGAGAGAGGGGGGGAGGACAGGGATGAGGAGGGGGCCGGCGTGGAGAAAGGGCGGATGAGGAAGACATATGTGGTGCCGGGTTTGAGGTTGTTGACACTGATCCGGGTGGCGGCAGTCTTCACAGTAGAATAACTCTGATCCTTTTGTTCCTGTGGAGACAGAAAGCGGAGTGAGAGGCCGAGAAAACAAAGACAGAGAAACAGGGGGAGAAAGAGAAGGAGCGAGACGAGTAGGTGGAATCCCTTTGCGAGACGCCTTATTCCTTTCCAAGGCACAGTTTGTAATGTGGGGGGGACGTGCGAGACAATTTTAACTAAAAGTAAGGGCTTTGGTAATGTTTCATTCGTTGAGAGTTAAGTGTTTCAAAGAGTCAGACAGTTTGCCAGGGACGAGCTGAGGAGTTCGACTTTTGTGATCTGCTTTTAATAAAGAAGTATCGTTCTATGCTTTGGAAATAAGATAAAAAACCCCACAGTAATAAAAGATAGTGCTCAACTGTTTCTCTTTGTGAGAATGACTCACACCTTGCAAAAGTGGGCACACTGGGAGCACCGAGCAGGTGACACCACGTAATTACTCCACTCGTTTTCTTGTCCGTTTGTTTTTGCCTGTTCGGTGCAATGTGTCCTACTGTAGAAAAATGAAGCCAAAATATACCAGATATAGGCACTACCATTTCGCGCTGGCGATGTTACTTTGAGTGCGAGTTCAGCACAGTAGTGATCCGGCGTGGAGCCACGGTATCAAGGTACCGCCCGTGCACCTGCCCGAACCAGTTGTGAGTACACTCGCAGTCGTCAGTCATCGCCCCTTTTTATAGCATCAAATAACTACTTAAAACCAAACACATCAGAAAAACTAATTTCTACATACATTAGCGTGATAGCCGCTAACATGGAGAGGGAGCTGGTCTATACTGCAGCTGGCCACCAGGGGGCGATCGAGACGTTTTGGCTTCCCTTTTGGGGAGCTGTCACCTCCACCACCTTGATATCGATGTCACGGTCATGACTCAAGATCACTTCAAGTGATGATGAGATTGTTTAAACACCTTTGACGATAAAATCGGATTTATGTGCAAAAGTAAAATGAGGTAATCATGGTAAAGCAAGTCGAAGTGAGTTTCTGAATCACTCCTTGCATGTGGTAACGAGGATTTGGAACTGCTCGCGGGAACTTTATTGCTTTTTCTGTCCAAGAATAACAATGCACAAAGAGGGAATAAAGGAAGCAGGAAGTCAGAGAGAGGAACTCGGGCAGAGTGAAATGAAGAGAGATTAACTGAGAAAGAGAATGGCAGCCGCTGTATAATGAGTGGCTCCTGTGGAGTGAGCTAATATAGGATGCGACAGAGAAGAGAACGGAGGAGTATGGAGAGGAAGAAAGAGGAAAACGCAGTTCTCAGAAAAGATCGGCCGTGACGGAGTCAAAGATGACACTTTGCAATATAATAGTGAATCACTCAATAGTAATCATCACCATTGTTAGTCATTATTGTCGTCAACAATGTGTTATCTGTTATGATCCAGATGAAGCACTTCTAAATACCTGATACGTTACAGTGTTAACAAATGTTTAACAGGTGATTTTATACATATCAACAAGCATTACGTGGGCCCATCCTGTAGCGCTGCATCTTCATAAATAAACTCTATACATTGACTAAGCATAGCCATATTTTATACTTTAAGAGGCTCTTTGCTGCAGTGTAGTTGTGTTGCAGTTTCATTTCATGGCTTGTCAACAATTCTCCTGTCTCACTCTCAGTTATTCTCCAGCCATCACTCTCTCCGCTCATCTGTCTCCCTCACTGTTTTTCTTCTGCATCTAGTCTCACAAAGTGCAAGCATCTTACCAGCAAGTCATCTTCCCCTTATCTGTCCCCAATACCCTCTAACCTTTTCTCTCCCTCAGTTATCACACAGGCATCTCAAAATGCTCTACTGTATACCTCTTCTCTCAAGTCTTTCCTCACCCATCCCTCCTCTGAATCTTTCCTTGTATTTTTTTTTTTTTAAGATGTGGGAGTAGAGCAGTAAGGAGCAGGGCTTTATTAAATATGGTGAAGCATAGAGAGGAGAAGGAGGTGTGAAAAATGGGCGAAAGTGTGACACAGCCAAATACAAAGACCCGGGGTTGCCAGAAAACGCAGCGTATGAAAATAGAGAGGCGTGAGCGTGACAGCTGCGGTTTACGTGCACGACAGATTTACTGTGAAGACTATGGCGGCTGACGGAGCGCCCGCAATCTGACTAAGTGCTGTGTTAAATGAGCGTTATAAGGTCGACAGAATTACAGTAGTTATCAATAAAAGCTAAAGAAAATGTGGCACTGATATGGACTCAAGGTTATATGTAATTGGCCCCTGAAATGCACAAAAACATTGACGACTTTTGAACAATATCTCAACAGTTGGCAGTTCAAGACAATGATTTAATCTTTGAAAAGCAGCACGTCTGAGTGGCTCCAAAGTCACCCAACAACAGTCCGTATACTGACTTTGTGGTAAACATAGTATCCCTCATCATGGGGTTTGGTGGCATATTAGCATGCTGCACCAAAGCAGAAGGAAACATGAAGATGATATTGGTGTCTATGCTGTCACCATGGATACCAACTGGAACCTGAAACCTGGATTTACGGGCCTAATACTGAAATTGACATTTGAGAGAGTTCTAAAAAAAATCTTACAAAGGCTGTAAAAAAAAAGATTTCTCAGAGAAACACGTAACATTAACAAAGAAACTTTGATTAAAGGGGCACTCCGACTTTACCCGTGAACTTCAGTTTACTCGTCATGAGGAGTACCATTTCAGCCAAAGGCACCGTTGAGTTGCATTATGGGAAATGTAGAAAAGAAACTGGCTGCTGTGATGCAGATAACAGAAAAACATCAGTGATGATGATGTTACAGTGGATTTACCTTCTCATAGTATTTGACCTCGTATTCAGTGCGGCTGCTGTTTGGGTAGGAGGGCGCCCTCCACACCAAGGTTATGCTCTTCTGCTCGATCTTCTCGGCCCTCAGCTCGCTGATCAGAGACGGTGCTACAAAGAGGGGGGGAAAAATAGGGGAAGAGAGATGAGTTTGGGGCTTCCAGTCTCATTCAATATAAATTCTGTAGCTTGAGGAGTTTTCTCTCAAGTCTTTACTCTCCTGCAACTCCAGTTTTAACACAAAGCTTGACTGTGCAGGCAAAGGTCAAGGCAGGAATGCAGCAGATTCTCTCTCAAGGTGGATTTTTGCCAGATATATACACACACACACACACACACACACACACACAACCCTACTGTGTTCTGAGGTGAGAGAGCTAGAGAAGTGCTGATGGTTGGTATTAAAGGACAGATGGGAAAGTCCAACAAGGATGTGGGGGGAGGAGGGGAACAAAGAGAGAGCAGAAGTAGGTAGGAGAGAGGTAACAGATTAATTATTGAAGCAGAGACGTGTCAGAGCAGACAACTTCATCGCACTCCATGAATGGACAAACACTGTGTACATTTCTTTGTTTGAGAGTGTGAGTGTGTGTGTGTGTGTGGCATTGAACAGTGCCTTGGTCAGTACGCTGAGACTGACAACTGATCAATACAGATATGGATTGACTGACAAGTCTGTATCGACACAAGACTAACGGATGGAGACGCTCTTAATCCGAACTCCCCCGTATCCTCTCCGAGACTTTCAATTAAACTGACCTCAGAACTTTTTCTGACTCAATCTGGGAGAGCCGCAGTGAAATTCGCCCCGACAGATATTTCACCCCTTATTGATCACAACAGAGAAAACAAAAAAGAAGATGAATTACCCAATCAAAGCTTTCCAAATATAGACGCTGCGTGTAATGGCGCTGGCTAGCTAAGCAAACAATTTCATTACTTAGGAAAGACCAGTTCTTTGTTTCTCCGTCAACAAATGACAGGCAGCACATAGTATGATAATCAGCAGGCACCACCCACTCTTCCTTAAGTGCTAATTATGCCATGTATAATGAAGTAGGAACATGGGTTGTCAGTAAAATATTAAAAGATATTAAGAAAAAGAAAGGGGTGCAGTTAGCTTAGTCAAAAGGGTGTTATGTTTGGGAGGAGCACTGCCATTAAGGCGATTAGGGTTAGTAGGGGAGGGTGAGGCGTGTTTTCTGTCATTTTCTTTTTGTAATGGATGACAATTATTATTGTTTTTCACTTAAACGCCTTTCAATATCCCCCTTTCAAAAAGACGCAATCCTCAGGGTTTTCTAAGGCATGGAAGTCCCTTTTATCTCATTTCTGGCACTTTCTTTCTGTCCCTCGATTTAATTCTTGTTTGCCATCTGTTTTTTACTCCGTCCTCATTCTCCTCTCAGTCACCCCATCAGTTAACGGCTCCTCTTTCTCGCGCCACCCACTTCCTGTTCATCTCTCTCTCCTGACCTTTTAGCCACCAATTCATCCCTTTCCTCTGCGAAAACAGCCACACTAATGAATACGTTCTGCCTGTCACTCACACATGAGCAAAACTATGTGAACACACAACACACACACACACACACACACACACACA